>NQII01000395.1:505008-626379 GCA_002778355.1 Clitarchus hookeri | reverse complement strand
ATTTTTGTTTTACATTGTAGATGCCCAGGAAACGTGTCAGGAAGACATCGAGAGGTGTAAGCGACATATCACGTTACAAGGATGCATACGATGAAGTTAAAAGTGGGAGTTCTTTGAGACGAGTAGCAGAGATCTACAGAGTTAACCACGTCTCTCTACTACAATACGTACGAAATAGAAATGCCATGAACGAAGATGCCGAGGCAGATAATATTAGTATGGGATATGCAACTCATAACCGAGTTTTTTCAGAAAGATCAAAAACATCTACTAGCCAAATACCTCATCCGTTGTGCAGATACAGTATATACTTCGGTCTTTCTACTAAAGAGGTAAAAAAAGTTAGCATTTGAGCTCGCCATTAAATACAACTTAAAGATACCTCCATTTAGAAGTTGTTTTGTTTGATTATATACTATTTTACCAGCTTCAGATTGTTTTAAAATAAGACGTTAACTTAAAAATGTTTTATTTTATTAAGTCATTAAAGACGACTGTTTAAAATGTTACCAAAAATTGTGCCATATTAACATTGAATAATGTAAAAATACTCACATGTGATTTATTAGTAATAAAACTGATTGAAATGCGTGCAATGTGTATTATTTGTGTATGTTTCAACTGACCCCCATCACTGTTACAACCGTCCTTGGCATGGGGTCAGTTGTAACAGTTGGCACGCGTTTTTTGAAACGTCTCCTGTCTGGCAACTACTGCATCAAGGCGTATCAGTTTAATATAAATTTGAAGACAAATGAGTACTCTTCTATGTCCAGCGACTTATTTGTTGTTTACAGCCAGAATGGCAATACTACGAGCGATCAAAGAAAAATTGTTACAACCGTACCCAGTTTCCCCCAATAACTGACTTTTTGAAGGATTTAAAATAATGTTAATATAACTTCAACTTAACTGGTGCATATTAAAGTAATAAATTGCATTAATTAGTAAAATTTTGTGATAAATGTAATATTTTCGAAACTTGTTATCAAATATTAACGCCTTGCCCATAACGTATTTTCGGGAATATGCAATAACTCTGTACACTTGCAGATACAGGAATGCACATTTTTTAACTATGCAACACAAAAGAGTAATCTCAGTGAAATTGCTCTAAAAAGTAGTGTAGAGCTAATTATTATACATCTTGTTGTATGGAATATATATTTTAAGTAAAATGGGCTGGACATCCGAAGTGTCCATGGGTCGAAACTCTTCCAGAAATTCCGAATATATTATATGTTAATTGGCTTGTTTAAAGTAAATAAGCCTTATCGCTTACAATTATATCGTGTCTACTAACCGGCGCTATTTAATAAATCGTGTTACGATGGCATATTTGAAATAACGTACAGTTTAAAAAAATCTTTTTATCAAAGATGCGCTATTTATCAACATATTTACAGAAAGTGTTGTATTGAAACCGCGTCATTCAACGAAAAAAATTATTTAAGGAATTTGCTTGAAACAAATGGTTAAGCCCCTGTGCCACGATGGAATTTTCATTGGAAGATTGCATGCAAGCGTGCGTGGCCGTTTGTATGAATGATTCTATGAAATATTTGGCAGACTGCTGGTCAATTTCATGGTAGTTTTCGTTATTGGCAGTGTGACATTTTCAATGGAAGGTTTACTAAACGGTTGAATATCAGATAATATTACAAATATAGAGTGGCCTTTTACTGTAGTCAAAGTGATAAGATTGAAATTAACATTAGGTTATTTGGTCATCTACACTAGAAAGGGCGTATTTACGCTGAGTGAGTGAAGAGATTTGGACGGCTCTTAACGTCGAGGCCTGTTTCGCAGAAGTGGTCCATGTACGTACATTTTGCTGTAAATAATTCGTAAGTTTTGACTTCAACTAAGGTAATCTCCTTGTTGATCCACATCTAATTACATGAATTGTTGCAAATAAAATCTATATTCTCCGACGTTATATCCTCGAAGATCGGAATGCAATAACAGTTGTATTTAGTTGCATCTCTGTTTACGAGGGTATGATATGCGGTATTTTTTGGGCTACAATTCCTTTGCAAAACAAGTTAATCAGGCCATATTATGTTTGTAGGTGTGTCTGTGAAGGTCTGTGATTTTCTAAAAATGTTAACCTTTTTACCGGTATTAGTACGAACTTGATAAACTAGGGTAAAACGCGAGGTTTTTGTAATTTTTTTCAGTACGCAATGCATATTTTCAAAATAGAAGATTTACAATACTTTTAGTACCTCTAATTTTCAAGAGCTACACGACGGATTTGATCCAAAATTCTAATACTAGCGATTTTAAAAGTGAGTGGTACTTAATTAACTTAGTAAGTTTCTTTCTTTCACCGATTTGGCAGACAGGGGTACATCAAAAATTATCTTAAATATCATTTCTAATGAACTAATTAAACAATTCCCACCCAGTTTTGCGTAGTAATACATGATTAAATAATTCAACTATGTTTTGTCATATTTTACAATAGTATACGAAGAAATGCCATATATAAGAAATTATGCGAAAAATGGAAATCAAACTTAGCATGCTAGTAACATGTAAGCATTAAATTTGCATGTTTAAAACCCTTTCGATAAGTAATTTTTGAGACATTTTGCGATCGGAAAAATAAGCAACTATCAGGTTGTTTGGATGTAAATGATCAAATTCAACTCTCCCGGCCTCCAATGGTAAACCGAGACCGATGGAACCTTAAGTAATTCCAGTCAAAGATCGCAATAAGAGTAAATATTCACGTAATTTGCAACAAAGCCACGGGAATCACAGAGTCTGCTGCAGTTCTGTGTATAATTTGTTGGAATAGCATAATTTACTCGTTGTTTTGTTGCGTGAGTTCCGACTGGAACGTATGGTGTCAAAAACACGTAATGAAGTGAGCATATCAGGCCCAGATGCAACTTCAGAACAGAAAGGGCATGTAGGTTGATGGGAAAAAAATGTCGAGCTGATGATAAGAGTCCCCCATCCAGCATGATGAAGGTAGAAGAGACAGATCAAGTGTGAATAACGACATACCACAATCAAGGAAATTGCCCTACAATTTAAAGTTTCCAGGTCAACCATTCCCGGCCATCCACAGGAAACACGGATAGGGAAAACAAAACTGTACAACCTACTACCTCATAAACTCAAAAAGCAGCTTGTGGAGGTATGCAGTCACGTATTGGTTCGTTACCACAATGAGTCCGTACACCTAGAGAAAGATTTTGTTTGACATACCAAATAAAATTACTTGAAAGTTATTTGTTTGCACTTAATAATCTTTTGTTCGCTCAATTTATCAGCTATTCATCCAAACATCTGCATTTTTTTCTCTGGAACCGAATAAAGCATTAAAAATTATTCGGTTGCTCATACATAATTCACACGTATTAAGTTCACACAACAATTGTATAAGTACGTTTAACTAACTGATTCAGTGTGCGTAAACTTTATAAATATTATGGCAGATTGAAATGAATACATTCATTACAGTTAATAAGCATTTGGTTAACTGGAACAATCTGTTATATCTGTTATTACATAATTTGGGGCTGTAATTATTTTAAGAAGCGACAAATTGAGGTCACCCACACACTACAGTAAAAATGCACCTGTTAGTTATAATGTTTGCAGATATTTACTTTTGTTCGTGTCAATTTTTCAGAGAGTGGGACACCACAGCGGACCTTAAAATAAGATGCGCTCCAAAAGGCGTTACGGAAGTGAAATAAAATGTTATTACGTCATAAAAGGAAGACAATATATCATTATAAATTGGTCAAAAATGTCAGGCGAACTTAGGCCTACGTTGTTAACACGAAAATGTTTATCCTCGTATAAACACAATTCTTTGTGTCCTGTTTTCACCATTCTTAAACTTGTCTTAATTGAATGCGCTTAAAACTGTTTTCCAAAAATATATAATATTTTTTCTTGGGTTGAATTTGTGATTTATAAGTTCAAACAAAAATAAAGGGCTATGAAAAAAGAAAACAAATGACATTCTTGCTTCGCAATTAAGTGCATTTTAGATGTGTCAACCTGAATACAAGACTATCACGACTATAAATGAGTTACACATGAGAGTAAAATAATTGGGGGTGATTTAAAACTCGTTAAATTACTATGTCAGCAAAAAAATGTGCAATCTTAAAACTGAGTTTATATGTTGCACTGCGACAATAAGTCCTTTAAAAGCACTTACATGCGTAAGTATGAAATGTTAAAGTTTAGAAATAAAACGTGTTTTGCAGATTGCAACGCTCAATTATATTTCGTTTATCCAGTACAAGTTAATATAATGATGTGACAGTCTACCTGCGTCAAGTGATAAATATTATCCTGTTTCAGGCACAAAAATTGCAAAAACTCAATTTTTTTTAGTAATATTAGTCTCGTACTCAAAATGTGATATGTCTCTTAATTATCTTGAAATTTCAATTTGTTTGATTGTCACTGTTCCAATCACTTCAAATAGAATACCCAATTGGACATTTTCATATAACAAACAGCTTAGTATGGATTACGAAAAAAAACATGATAAGAATATTTTATTCATTTAATAAAAAATTAAAACAATATGGATGTACCACTATGTATATATATAACATTTATATTGGTTTTTAGTTATTCTAGAAAATATATACATTGTCTTCTATCTGAATGCGGGAGAAACAATTTTTTTAATTTTGAGTACTTAGTTTATTCCAGTAACAATTCCGTAAAATAAGTAGAGCAGAAATGTAAAGTATTAAAAGTTATTATTGTTTTACAGGTTTTAAGTTTTCAATAGGAAAACTTGTTAAATTAAAAAAAAATTGCATGATACACAATTTTTAGTTTGTCTACTGGCAGTTTATAGTTGAATATTTATATAATTTTCATTTTCATAGAGTGGACCTCAAGCGAATCGCCCTCTAGTGCTACTGTAAAGTGTAACTACAGTGAACTTCCATTAATTTAAGTATAATAAGTGGTATAAAAATTATTGTAAATTTTAACGTTTTCTGAAATCTTAAATTCTTCGAATTAATGTTAAGCCACTTTTAAAGAAGACATAACATATAATCACATGTATTCTACATACATACTTTAATAATGAATTGGTTATTTACAAAGTAATACGCAAAGAAAAACTATTTTGTTTATAGATAAAATTTTAAATAAATAATTTGCATGGTATAATTTTTCTGAGAGTTACCATTATTTTTCCTTAACATTAAGCCATAGCGAAGCATTTTTTGTTTTAGGATATTTTCTCCTATTCCACCATAGTATTGTTTGTTTTTTTAATTTTATTTGTTAAGACTGCTGGACAGCACTGATTTATAGCCTTCTGCCAAAAATTATTTTTTTATCTCGCTCGTAGGTCCGTATATTCTGCATGGTATTTCATACAGTCCTGTCTATTTACTTCGTGTTTTTATCCACCTCATATATATATATATATATATATATAGACATATACACACACAAGTTTTGTTACAGGAGCTGTTATCGCAAGAATCTTAAATAAGTTGTTTAATAATATGTTATTTATCTTTTGATATCGGAAAAATTTGCATCCTACACTATTGTCCATTAAATTTGCCCGTCGTGATTGCAGCTTTAATATATAAACTTAAAATCATATGTGATATTTTTTAATATATCAAAATTCCAATTTAGTAGTTCATACGTTCTTTATTTATTAAACTGTGTAGTAAATAAATAACTGCAATCTCACGCAGTACATGTTTCTTCTTAGAAGCTAAAATTAGCCACAAACCTGAGAACCCAATGCAATGCGTAAGAGCGAGCATTGAAACCTGCCTTATGCATATGCTGCCACCAAACTGAGTTAGCGTCCTACGTTACTTTATGCGACATCTGCCCGAACCTCATGATTGTTATTCTGAGAAAATGAGTTATTTATACTTCACCCAAATAGTCAAATATTGCTGCCGGATTATTATCTTCAAAAATTGTTATGGGTTTGTTGACGTTGGAAGATCTATATGTCATGCACGTGTATTGAAATTTTTTGCTAATGTCGTGTTGTCATGCACGCAGTTAGGTTTTAAGGGTGAGGCTATATTCAATACCCATTCAGTTACACCACATTATCCATACGTAGTAATTAACAAATTTAGGAGTACAAGAATAATCTCTCCACTGACTGTCCCAAAAAAATCCTTCATGTCACTACAAACTATTCGTTGTTGATCAGTAACTTTTTGAAAAACTCATGAATAAAATCCTTTCCGTCAATGTAATTGTTTTTGTGTGAACACAGCATGTTTTACTTTAAAGGCTATGGAAAATGCTTGTTGTGTGAGAATTATCGTAAATATAAAACAAAAAACGAAAGTTAAAACTTCTTAAGATATTTTGATCGGTTTGTTCCACTGCAATATGTTTGTATTAACAAAACAGCAATAGTTTATATCATGTTTAGTTTTCGAACATAACATTTGCTGTTTTTTCGAAAATTAACGAACAGACACCAAAAAAAAATTGGACATGTTAAATTATAATTGTTTCAATATTTATAAGATATGAATGTATAGAACTCAATAAAAAATTAATTAAAACAAATTCCCCTTCTTAATTTTAACAAATGGTCTTCTTTTAAGAACACGCAATAATTATTTTTTTTAATGTATTTGTACTTCACGATATTTAAATTTGAATATTTATTAGTTTCGTGTATACAGTTTTCCGACAATTATTTTGGCATATTGACTGGTTTTGTTTTTATATCGCTAGTCTTTTCACAAAAAGTTGGCAATTTTCAAGTTGTAAATTACACATGGTATCAATTATTATAGACTGTATTATTATAGACTTACTATGATAAATATCACCATTCGAATATCTTATATAAAAATCTTACCCATCAAAATATATCAAGTAGTTAAAATTATAATCTTGATATATATATGTTTTGGATATTAGCTCATTTTGACAGCTTTTCATAGACTTTAATATCACCAGCCAGTTGGGAAAAAGGTCCAGAACTTAGACCTGTATTAAAAGCGTTGTATTTATTTTAGTGTTCACAAAGAATAAGTATTGGTTTTAAACATATAAGCATTAAAGTTGTAAAAGCAATAACAAGTTTTCATTTCTAAAAGTTAAAAAATATAACTTCATGAACCCAATGGTTCATAGGAATGTTTACACAATATGCACAAAAACACGCGTTAAACAGAGCTATAAAATTAAATTAATTAACCGCTAATACAGTAAAAAATATATCTTACATTACACGATGTGGCTCGAGCTACCCTTCTATATCTGCCGTAGTCAGCAATCCCACGGGTTTGTTCAATATTTGACTATTTCAGGTTATCTTTTTGGAAATCCATGGTCATTTCAGACACCAAGTGACGCAAGTTGTCTATGTAGGATAAGATATTTTGAAAAGTTCACAATAGTTTCAAAGCTTAATCACTCGGTGTACTATACAGAAGAAAGTTTACCCAATAGTTCTGCAAGTTGATTATAATTTATGTTTTAGAAGAAGCATTTAAAATATTGGTGAACGTATTGTGTTAAAATAACTGTATTTTTATTACTATAAACCGAATACTTCTTTATAGGAATTCTATAGGCTATTAATAATTGCAAGTGTAATCAGAAGAAGGACCACAAAACCACCATTAAATTATTATCACTAAGTAGGCTAAGAAGATTGAAATAATATAAGCAGTTGCCATAATGACTGTCCGTAAATGAAACATCTTAGAAAATTATGGCTACAAAAAGTTTATTTACACATCCGAATTTTTTTTAGGCCTGCTTTATTAAAATGTATTCAGGATGTAAGTGAAAAACACCGTCAAGCTGTGACTGCATATTAGCCACGAAAGAATGAGTTGAATGAAAGTATAGCAGAAGGGTTTTAGAAGGAACTCTGAGCATTTATTTTATGCGAATCTGAACGAATATCTCCAAATTCTCACCGTATTGCTATCATCACGCTATTTCTTGGAAATCATCGTGTTTGAATCCCAATTTTCTTTCAACTTCGCCACGCGTATGCGTGGTCCATTGTTTTTACGAATAAATCATTAGCCAGCACGCCAGAGTCAGTTGAAATGGTTACCTTGTCACATTACGGCAAATGTGATATATGTAAAGAAATCAGTACACATAATAAATCAAGAAAACGCAGCATAAGGGCAGCATGTACTCAACGCGATGTGACACATATATGTAGCAGTGCATGTCTACCGAGGATAAATACGTACCTCTTCTGAGAAAAAAAAAGTAATACCAGGTAGGCATTCGTCGATGTGTGTTTCATTCTTAAGTAAAAACCATCTAAAATGTAAGTACAAATTGTTTCATTGTTCATACGAAGTGTTTGGTGATACAACTTAACTCTACGCGTGCTTTGTTCGTTCAAATATGAGCGAAAGTCAATGAAATATACCAAGGGACATGGATACATATAATAATTAATTTTTCTATTCACACGAATTACTCTAATGGTGTGTGTTGAGTGTGGCAACTATATTATTTTGAGTGTTAACGTTTTCTTTTATGTGATGTGAACTGAAGTATTCAACCAAAATTTATGCCGTGATTTATAAAAAACCTTGCGGGTTTAAATTAAGTTTATAAACCTTGAACAACATGGTTTAAAAACGGAAATAATTAAAACTTTCCCTAAAGCTGTAATTCATAACATTCACAACAACATTTAAGAGAATAACCTTGCACAATAATCGGCTAAGGTCTATTTATTTAATATGTACCCATCATTAGCTGTTACAACATTTCCTTATGTAGGCATAACAACAAAATTCGAATAGTAACGATACATAGTTTTGTAAAACTTTAACGAATAATTTCCGTTTTGTATAGTTTTGCAGCTGCAGCTTGCCACTTATAAGCCTCCTTCGACACATTAAAATTTTTACATAATAAAATTGAAATATTTTATTTGCTACAGATCGTTTGCAATTATATAAAAAAATCTAAAATTTCTGTCAAATGGATTTTTAGTTTCTTAAATAGTTAACCATTTGTTTTGTTTAACACAATTACCGGGGATGCCATAAAACAGGAATGCAACGAACATTTGAAAGTTACGCCTTCCGGTCATAGGGTGGACGTGTGGAAAGTTTGATTGAACCGTCTGTCTGATATAGAAATTTTATAGTGAGGTGGTAGAGGAGAAGTGACACCTATGCACTGGCAGATACGCTGACTCGATTCGTGATTTCATATTCAGTATTTTTTTTTTACCATTTCATGCCCATTGTAGGCAATCGTCTACATTTTGCATAGAAAGATTATATTTGACCCGTACTGTACACTGCAAGACTTGGTGCTCAATTACCTGCCTTGTGGGTAACTGATTCGCATGCCATGCTACTGCTCTAAGTTATGACTGATTCGTATCACTGATCACCGCACACCAAGCCTACAGCTTATTAGTTGTGATACTGAAACAAGTTCTTTGTGTGCGTAAGTACACCACTGATCAAAAAATTACGAAGAGCTTCCTTTAAACAAAAATTTGGCTTTCAAAAATTTGTAATGAAAATAATAATATACTTCAAGCAAAAATTTACGTAAATTGTGAAAAACACTTGAGTAGCATTTTGCGGAATATAACCTAATGTAAAATGCAAAATAACAGAAGAGCACCTGGGTATTCCAAAACCATTAAATAAATATTGCTATCACTGTAAACTTCTGTTACTCGATACAAATTACGGGAAATTATTTATTTTTAAAAATTATTTATCCAGAAAATATTTATTGACCTTCACCTCGGAACTTATGATTTCAGTTAACAGACGAAAATTCTACAGTTTCTGCTTAAGTTTTATAGTAATTTAGCAAGACTTGAAGTTGCAGTCACGTGTGCTTCACGTTCCACCAAGCGCTACTTTCACGCTTAGGTGTAAAACTGAAGATTACATCAAAAGGTGTACTTAAGTTAATATAAATGTATAAACGATAGTATTTACAATGATACTGTAAATGAAGATATATATTGCTTCAGTATGAAATTAATGTTGCAAGTATAAAAATTAAAGTGTATATCGATTGCAATACATTTAATATATTTAACGTGAAAGTATAATTGTTGTACACATAGTTAAGGGGCATTAATACTATATTTTTGCATAGGATAGAGACCATAATTTATCACGCAAAATTATTTTGTAAAACGCTGAAAATGGACATTAAAAGTTACGCGCAGCCGCTTCGTATCCGTAACCTTCCTCCTTGCCACGGGCGAAGCCAGTGGACGGTTGCCCCTCCACAAGACGATCTCAACGGTTCCCTGCGGTGGTGTGGGGTGGCGATCCCGCCACTCCTGCCTCGTTATAGCTAATGGGAATGACGTCACTTCCGCCTTCTGGAAGAGCCAACGACCTGGTAGCCTCTGCGTGAGTTTTCTGGTCATCCCCTCCCTCGGAGAGACTCGAGGTTCGTAGAAGCTTCTGGGCCTAGTCATCTCAGCTAAAAAGCTTCAGCGTGTCCCTGTATCGGGGAGTATTGAACATAGGACGGGAAGGAACTGCGACGTTGGCGAGTTGCGGTATGGCGGGCGACGACGCAGTGACTAGAGAGTGCAGTGTGCGTCTATCTGGAGACCAGAGACTGCATCTCACCAGCTGGACCGTAGGAAAGTAGGACTTGTTTGGTAAGTGAAGGACATTAGAATTATGTGAATGTATGTGTTATTACTGAGTGAATATTAATTGACTGTAAACGTAGTATGAATACAATTATTATGGCTTTAATTATTACTGAAATCAGCACCAAAATTGCACTCACTGATAAGAAAAGTAATTTATAATAACCTGGATAGGCAGTTTTATTTGATAAATAATTACCGTTTTTATTTTTCGTACAAATATAAATAAATTAATTAATAGAATTTCGTTCCTTTAGTATATTTAGACCTCCACCTATCACGAAATTGGATACACCCTATGCGACTTGCAAAAATATAAGTTAGAAACTCAATATGTGATGTAATTTATAAATTCTTAAAATAGCAGGTCAATAAAAAACTCTGTTTTTTATTTCGTTTGAGAGCACTCTAAAATACATCGGTAACCAATTTTTAAATTTTCAGTTGTAATTTTGCACGTGTACGTCCCAACAATATTTGAAAACTGAACTGCAGAGTGCTTCATCTTGTAAATAACAGTATCTGTACGCATTTTTTTGTTTCCATATCTACACTGAACGAATCTTACTGTAACTGCAATGTGGTGGTTACCCAAAGAATTTTGCGGTTAAGGAAAAAATATTAAACTATAGAACATGTCAGATTTTAGGCGATATAAGGGGGTTACGCATTATTGTTATTACACGGGTTGAAAAACACAAACATTTTAGTCCCAACTCAATAAGAAATTTCGTACTATATCTTTATATATTGACCCTGCATTGGCAAAATAAATAAAGTGAGAAATAATTTATGTTCTCTTTAATAGTACCCTTTTTTATATTTTTGTGTATGATTTACACGCAGGCGAAGAATCGTACATGTTCGTCGCCCCGTACGGCCACAATGAACTGATAAGAATTTATGAAACCACGATTGTGGTGTGTTCGACTATATCTAATTAGGTACTACGAATTGCGATTAGATTATTGTAGTCGTCATGATGAACAAGAGATATTTTGATAGCAAATTAATAGCTGATGTATTCAGTGTCGATAGTGTTAGAAAGAGGTGGGGATGGGGAAGTGAAAGACTTCAAAGAAAGGAAAGAGGGACTAAAGGTTTACATAAATGTCCTCCACGTTTCCTATATGCAAAAATTGGGAAAGACTGCGCCGGGTATCGAATTCAGTTCAGCGGGTGGGAGGCAAGTGTTCTGACCACTGCCACCGTAGCCAGTGCTCGCAACACTCACTACGAAAGAAGAAACGTAAATTTTAAGTTAACAAGTTCGCTGTTTTGATATTAAATAACAATACGGTCTTGGATGATGTTCTTGGAGCCGTTCAGAGAAACACCGCCCTCTTAGATTATTTCTAGCTCCAAAGCTTCATTTTCAAGCAGCGAAGGATCCACCAATGAAACCTTACCCTGAAAAATTCTACACCCGAGACAACAAACCGAAATATGTAAGGAAACTGCAATGAGCTACACATTCTCAAAACCTTATAATGGTATTTTAGAATCTCATTCCTAATCGGACATGATAATATCTGTTAATGTTGAGTCATGTATTTCATAGTTCTCAAATTGTATATAAACTGTAAAAGTATTTTGGAGTACGTACAGCTGAAATGAGTCGAAGCAGGATTTCCAGTTAGAATTTCCGATCAATTTAGTATCTCTACTATTTTTTAAATTGAGAAAACAAATCATGTTTCTAAAAAAAAAATTAGAGCGTAAAAAATTAAAATTAAAATTTAAGATTTGCACCAAAGTCTTGATTTTTGTGTGATGAAAAAACGTTTTTAATTTACCATCTGTGCTGCAATTTCAATAATTTGCAACACTGATTTATGAAAGTAAAATGTAGGTATCAAGAGCAGTAAATGTATTGGCTAGATAAGCGCAGAAATACCAAATAGCTCCAAACATGTAGTTTAATAAATATCTGTTTACGTAAAGCCTATTTAACATATTCACAAATTGATATATACACGAGCAGTAGAGCAGTATAAACATTATTTTCCCAGTATTTTGCCATAAAGGATACTATTCAATTCAATTTTAGTATTACTTTAAGTTTTAAGTTTTTGCCTTGTTATCTGAAATCTAACATTTATTTACAAGTAAAGATAATTGAGAATAACATAGTTATAATAGCTTTGATCCTGTCGTGCAGTCGAAAGGAAAATTTTAAATTATTTATGGCCATATATTTTTCATTTGACATTTTTACACCGCCTCTTTATGCCGGTAGGCAAATAGGACGTCGTCTTACTCATTAAACGAAACCTTAACACACACATCTGTGGCCTACACAAAAATTTTGAAGTGTACTCTGGCAGAGTAAGGAAGCATTACATCTAACTGCGTCTCATCTTATAAAACATCTCAGTTCTCGTAAATAACTTTTTTTTCTTCTTAAAACAAAACTTTAAATAAATATCTCATTAATTTTATTTAAATAAGCAACACTCTTTTCGAGTTTTATACGAAACAAAACACTTCGTATAAATATGTCTATGAATGTTCCATTGTATAACTTGCCATCTTCAAGATAGAATTGAAAACAGCTTTTTTGAGTAAATTAAAACTGAGTTACGACAAATTCTCATTCAATGAAAGAATTTAGACATACGATTATAAATTGTAACAGACAACAGGGATAAGTAACGATTTAACTGATATCTACTAGGTGTTCCCACAGTATTGCGAAAAAATCAGCAGAATAATAAGGTTAATGACACCAAATTTTCTTCACTCTGGAAATTAATGCCTTTGAACATTAAGTGACAACTGTTTCTTCTAATACTGCAAAAAAAATGTACAATTTATAGGTAATACTTTTTACCAGAAAAAATTAAGTTTGATCACGAATAATCTGTGTGTAGTAATTCGATCTGTTATATATACGTTGTTAACCATGAAAGTAATATTTGAACACGTTAAAATTATACTTTTAAATCACCTAGACATTGTGGTGCATGTAGACGTAACAAGTACATTTCGAATAATATCGTGGACCTTTTTTCTTATACATTTTTTGCCCATTACGATAATAACTGGCCACAGTAACTAAATCCAATATAAAAAATGTGCTGACATTTTAAATATAATATTTGAACGTTAATTCTTCATTTGCTGCGTATAATTGAATGGTTGGCAGAAAGTTTTGATTTTATTTAGCAGATATCTTGAAGTTTCACTCTCATATTTAAAATAACTGTTTCATAAAAAATTATTTAAAACAGAGATCAAATATCACATCGTTTTGTTTTCTGTCAGCGGCACGGTCTATTGCAAGTGAGTAAATATTATGTGACCTATTTTCTGAAGAGTACCGTTATTTTGTGTTCCAAACATATATACCGGTTCATATACAAAATGGGAAAAACTTACAAGATGGGAAAGGAAACAACATACGACTTATAAACCAAAATGATTACTAAGGTAGTTATATGTATTTGTAACCCTTAATTATAACATGACTTTCATTAAAAACCACTATTAAATACTGGTGATGAATAAACGGTTTACTGACGGAGTGAATTCATAAATTAAAATCCCACATTTGCAAATTCCTTGGGTAATATCATCCCCATTTACCAAACAAAAATAATACTGTCAGGCAGGATGAATAACTGGCAGGCGAACTGCTGCAGCAGTTGAAAATTGGTCGATTTTTCTCCTAAATGTTTGACCTGAACACAAAGTTAAAAAATGTTCTATGGATATAACACGGCACCGTTTACTTCCCTAACCAAGCATGATGATATCACGCACCCAATTTTCCCAGATTTCATAACTCTATACAAGGCATGCCTTTAAAAAATGCTTTGTTTAATTTCGAGTCATTTATTGTATCTAGAAATAAGATCATCTTAAATGGCGATGTATACCTTTAAGGGCACTTTAGATTTCATGTTCTATTAATTTTAATTCTAATAAGTTATGAAGTAAAAGAGTTTATGCACGTAGTTTTTCTCTCCTTTTTTTTTTGTTGCTTAAGCATTTTGTACATACTATTATCGTTATGATTTCGTTCATAAAATTGTGTGATATTAATTTTGTCTACTTTAACTGTTAATTCTTGATTTAATTAAGTTTGCGATTTAGTCTACTTATTACATATGCATATGTTGATAACAGCTTATTTTTAAATGTTTCCAGTAAAGGCCCTTTTTATTTCATATTGTCGGTACCCGTAACATAAGAAACTTTGCGATAGTATAACAATTTTTTCATTCCCATCACAAGAATCATTCAGTATATCGGGGCTTTAATTTAACATTTCGTAATCAACAATATTGTAGCTATATTTTGAGGTGTATAAAATAAAATTTCATTCTTGTCTTAATATGAGTTTAGTATGAACTCATTTTGCGTATTCACTACAGAGGGGAAACATAAAAAATTTAAAATTTTTCTTTGTGAATTGTAAACCATTTTTATTAATTGAAATTTGGTGGTTACGTATTAAACGTACCATCATTCTCTATGTGCAGGTTACATAACTTTAATACGTAACGTTTTAATGCAGATTTTACAGAAATGAATTAAAAATAATATTAACTGTTATTGAATTTTCCCATTATTGTCAGTTGTTAAAATACCAGTGTTCTTTTGATAACTTAGCTAAGCGGTATCCACGGTCTCTGACGAAAATTATGTACAAAACCTCTATAAGTGCCTGCAAAGTTAGATAAACTCACATAAAAACAACGAACTCACCTATTTTTTCTATTCCTTACTAGGAATCCTTATAAATAACAAAGTTGCTGACATCCAGGTGAAAAAAAATTTAATTTTACTCTTCTTGTTTAGTTGTAATTTCTGCAAAATACACTAGAAGGCCGACTGTCTTATAAAACCATTTTGAATAGCCCAAAAAGATAAGAATAACATGGGAATCGAAAGTGTTTTACATCGCTTAATATTTCTTAGAAATATTATATATCCAGTTCGACGTAATGACGTAGACACGGATGAGGGTATACAGTTTGTATATGAATAGTCTAAATAGGCACATCACAGCATTTATATAACCGATTCGACACTCAGATGATTCAAAAGAACGCTATGGTCAGAAAGACCCTTCACATTTATCTACCGTGATCAAAACCATGTCGCGTAATATTCAACTCAGTACAGTACTGCGGCTTTAGTAGCTGCGTTCGAATTGCGCAAAACGTATCTGAACCTGGAAGTAGGCAACTCACAAAGCGAAGATGTAAGCTTGTTGCCTATCTACAGGCGCCTTGCGACTCCTTCAGAGCCTCTCTGAGAGGCAAGAAATGTTACCTTGACTAAAATGCATTTCTTATAAACATAACTGTCTGAATCCCTAACTAACAGCAGTTTATAACTAAAATCAGTGAGTTTTATAAAATAAAATTCGTACAGTATAATTAGACCAATGAATTACCACTGCTTGGTCTCACTCTAGTGCCTAAAATGGCAACACCCGATATGTCTTAAGTACTTGAAATTAGAATGGATCCCGCTAAATATATACAAAGGTCGTAGCTTAAGGGCTTTACAGGTAATATTTAATCATATTTTTCATGACTTTTACAGTGGTGCCCTGTGGCGAGCGGTAACAAAATTTATTGCCAATTGTCGTACTAAGCTAAATCAAAAATAATTTCACAAAATTATAAAATACATTTTTTTTAATGTATGTGTGTAGGGGATATATTGAAGTTATTGTGAACTACTAAAATTCACAAGAAGTGTTAAATTTTAATATGAGTTCTGCTTTGCGATATATGGTCCATTTAATGCAATAAGTTTACAAATTCCGGTTTCTAAGTACGTTTGTCATATGAAAAGATGTTGTAAGGATATATATATATATATATATATATATATATGAATAATTACTGCATGTTTAACAAACATTGTTCTAGGCTGATTTCTAGGAAATTTAAATACGTTTCATTAACGTTTTGCACATTATCTGTATACTACATTTATAACATCTACGTTCAAATTGTTATCAATTGAAACTTATTAATAAACAGAAACATACTATCGAAACCATGACTATAGCTAACCAAAGCACATAATTTATAACTATCACTACAACTATACTCTATGTCTGAGAAAACAAGAAGGGTTGCAAAGAAACACAACTTCCGCACTGCTTTCAAGTCTGGCTCGACTCTTAAAAGCATATTCACCAAAGTGAAACCAGTTATTCCCAAAACAAAAAACAAATAATGCATTCATCAAATACCAAATCAGTGTGGCAGTGTGTTCATAGAGGAAACTGGCCAGCCATTATCAATTGGTGTATAAGACAATATGAGCTGTACAAAGAAAGGGAAAATTAAAAAAACCATACATGCATGGGCCAACAACCTCTATATACCCTCGGATATTGCTGCTGCATTAGAAAAATAACAATTTGTACAGAACAAACTGCAGGAATCACCACCAATTGTTTGTGAAGAAAATATCGTCTGCATCAGAGCACTGAAATGAAGGAAGTTTGGCCACCAGCAGTGAAACAGGACGTATGCATGAAAAAATAAACAACCGATAATTCTTCTGCAACCCTACTTTTCCTAGACCCACCTATCAGTTTAAAGATTTTATCATATTTATGCACACCTCGGACCAAACAGAGACCGCTGTTACATGTTATCCAAATACAGACAAGCTCGCCTCCCATTGGCTGCGCATAGTGGTGTCAACCGAATTACTTATACTGGCCACTTTTTAACTCTATCACAGTTTAGCATTATCTGAAGAGAGGATCAAATGGGAGCTTCCTGAACGTCACGTCGGGATGCAATTTATTTTGTATTTCTTGTGTTGAGTCGGATCTGTCGTTTTGTATTCGTATCTTTATTGTGTCATGTTTATTTTCAATTGGATCATTTTCTCTATCCTTTATTGTTCCGCTATGTCTCTTGTGCTGCATTCTTTCAGTTTACTTCAAAACTTTTTTTATTGTATATATTATTTGATAAATTAACGATTGGGTCACTCAACAAGAAAAAAATTATCTTTTCTTTCTTTTGTCGATGGTGTTTTCGTCATTTTATAAAGTTCTTGTCTCTTTCATATAATTTTTTTCTTGCGCAAATTGAGTTTTTATTTTGTGAAATATTTTATTTTCATCTTTGCATATTTGTTTTGCAAATTGAATTTTTCGTTTAAATTTTTTTGTCACTTCCATGAACAATTCATTTTTAAATGTTGCATGTTGAATTTGTTTTAGTTGAATATTTTAATTTGCTAACAATTTTACATTTTGTTATTTTTCTGGTAATAATTTCTGCAAATAGGTAAATACACGAAATTTTTTCAAAATATAGTGCTCGATATTGTGTTCGGCCTATCACGTGAGAAACCTCAGCGTTATGCAAGAAGTTTTCTTCAAGACGTTCGACGAGCACTTTTGGCATCTCATGGCTTAACAGGAATACTGTATGAAAAATTGCCGTATTTGCAATTTTAAATAGTACTTAGAGGCCAAGTTTGATGTTACAGATAATAATAACTTATTTTGACGTTTGGTAATGTTCGTCTGTTATAGGCGCTAAAATTAGTTTTTTTTCATTTGTAAAAGCAAAAGTTGCCAAACATTTTATTTTGTAAACATTCGCAGATATTTAAAAATAATATAATATTATGTATGTTCAATACAGACTTATATATATTATATAACATTTTTTCATTATATACTTCCAGTTTTTTTACGTATAGGGCCTAAAATATACTTTTGAGTTACACCCAAAAGTCGATGTCTTTGAGAGCTCTCAAACTGTTCTCAAAATGATGTATTTCTATGTGACTTAATTCCATGGATATACCAAACCTCCTTTTTGTGTGCAGAGAATTCATGAAGTCGCCACGAAGAGAAAGGCGTAACTAAAGATAAGCCTTTCTGCCTGCAACGAACTTGCATAATTTTCCTGTTAAGTCTTCGCTGAATTTATTTATTTGTTGGCCATTCACATTTACGAACGAGTGTAGAAGACCACTTTACGTGCTCGTTGTGCACGACAATAATACAAACAATATTGTTTGTTAAAAATTAACTAATGTCTTCACTGTTATAATTTTTTGTGATTTGTATTTTTATCGACACACCGTAGTGTGTTCATTGAAATGCATTATGTATGACATACAAGACTGGAGATGAAATCAAATGGTAAAAGCTTCAGGAAAGGTACCGTCAATCTAAGGCGTGAAAAAAGGGGGAAATAAAGAAACACTGTCAAGACCCAGCTTTGGCTGACAATGCCTTTCTTCTTTGACATTTTTTTAACCTTTCCAATGTCAAAGTGAGGTGTTTCAGCACACAGTACAATTTCCAGTGCTGTGAAATATGCCGGGGATTTATGTGTTCCATTCCAGTCATATTTGATGGACTATAAAAAATATTGCCAAGACCTGCGAGTTCTTTGGTTTATCAGGGTGTAAACTGGACAGAAATGCATGAGTTCATAGTCACAAAAAGTCATCATGTGATGATTTTCTTCAAGAACAAACGTACAAACGTTTCACACCAAAAATACATCCATTTGCCTCTCAGAGCACATTACGGTAACTGAAAAGTGAGAAATCAAAATTTCAACAGCAAAATATAATGACTTGTTACCTTGCCTGTTGAAGACACGCTTGTATTAAGATTGTAAGAACACCTTTCATTATAAACTTGACCATAAGTAATTTTGCTTGAAGTGTGTCTTAGAAATGTTTGTAGACACCTGCATTAGTATTGCGTTGTTAAGAATGAATATCTCAATATTTTCCATGAATGAAACCATTCGTAACTTATTTTGTTAAACCACATATTGCGCACAAGAGGCGTAACTAGCTACTCTTAATTATTTGTATTTTTATTTCTTATTTCTAAAAATAAACGCACCAATAAACTATGTCGTATTGCTCAGTGAAGATTCGTTAATGAATGTGTGAAACATGATAAAGCCATCTATAAAGGTTTCTTCTTAAAAGTAATTAGTTTAGGGTCGAAAACCTTCAAATGGCTCTACTGTATAATCGATATTTTCAAGTTACGCCATTTTGTGAGCAGAGCGACGATATAAAATATAACCACAAAAACGTTTTCCGTGTAAAATACATATTATGTGATCAGTTATGAGACGATGCAAGCAGAAATATCCTATATGAAATGTTTACTGATTCGTATAAATAATCTGATTGGTTTAATAAATGAATCAAAGACTCACGACGAATATCTACAGTTTTATTAATCTTCACAGAGAAAGAAAAATAAATACTTCCATAATAATTGTTCAGGTTGACCTAAAGGGGGAAAAAAATGTTCTCAGAAATATTGACTTGAACATTTTTTTGCCATAATACGCTGGAGATATGTGAAACATAACATAAAGCTTGTGCTTTATATTTATATTTTTTAAAATAAGTTAATTCATCTAGTTTAAATACGCCAACTCTAAGTTAATACATAATTAGACCAGTAGAAAAAAGTGGAGAATAACATAACTTTCAGTTATAGGATATTTGAAAATAATTAAACATAATGTTTGAGCTAAGTAGAATAACTGTGTTGGCGCCAACAACCTTATCTTAAAATAACAGATTAATTTGAAAAGGAAAAGTTTTTTTTTTCTCTCAGGCCTGTGATTGAATGTTGGCATGTAAAATATATATTTATTTAAAATATATATTTTATTGTTTTAAATATATAGTGATCATCGCTCCTAATGTGATTTGGTTTGCCATTAATTTGAGAGAGTACTTACTGCTTAATCTAAAGCAGCATTTAAATCTTATTCTTAATGTGCTAATCAATAGCAGTAATTCCTTTTAAAAGGACAAAACATTAAACCCTCACTGCTTTTGCCTATACCCGTAGTTTAGGTTACTTTATTACCAAACTGACAGTCATGAATAATGTCGGACGTAGCCACTTTCTAAACTAACATATTAAAAATATTTTTTGTCACTCACGTTTGCCCAGTGAACAATGGATTTAAAATAAGAATATATTGATTTAATTAAATTTAGTATTAGTTTTTTAGTGTCTAGTTTAGTAACTTTATAAAACTATCTTAAACTATCAGAAAAGCTGATGAGTTATTTAACTAAATGAAAATTACTTGTCAGCTTTCAGAAAGTTTAAATTACATTGTATCATTGTTACTGCGTTATATTTAGACACTGTAACACCTGGTAATAAAAATAAGTTGTCACTGTCAGTAACAAGTAACTGCATTCTTTTCGGAACACAAAGCAATGCACTGGTCAAAGTAACGATTGAAATATCATTGTACTCCATCAAAATTCCTAGAAAATACTTCATATTGACTTAAATATTATATATTTACATTTAAAAACCAATGCCCTACAGCAAGAACATTTTCGGTATAGTTTAAATGGTAGCATAACTGTGGAAGTGACTGTCAGTCCAAAATATTGCGTCCATTTATTTACAGAAATTTGTGAAGAATATATTTAACAATTAATTTTCTGTGCTCTAGAAGAATCATAATCTTGGTGATCGTCACCAACCCATTGGTTCATTGCAGTAAAATAACCATTAATTACAAAAATTGCTATCATATACTGCGTGCAAAGAATTAGAAAATAAACCTCCTTTTACTAACAGTTATTGTGCAGACATTCATTTGTTGTTATGCGGCAACCAAAAAGCGACAAGTTATCAACATAGAAGACGGTTGATAGCATCATAAGCACTGACTAATAAATGGGCATTTTGTGGACAATGAAAGCAATCTTATTTTGCCCCTTATGTTCGATTAGTTTAACCAAACGCTATGTGGTATACCGCACTTTAATTGCCCTGTTGTCCAAGAGACAGCCAGTGAATATACTGCCTCGGTTCTGGTAGAAGATTTTCAGGAACGGATGTGTGTAAGATCGTAATATAATGCTCAATATTTATACTTATAAACTGTTCCCGGTTATTTGAGCACTTTTGAAATCATACCTCTGAAGAGCATCGCTGTTCCTACCCGCATGTATTTAAATAGGGAAACTTATTGACGTGCGCCCAGTAAATTTGGTAACAACAAGGGAAAGTAGTTCCATGTCTTCACGTCGAATTAAGATCGTTCGGCAAACATTTCTGACTTTGAAACTATTTAATTTTGATTTCTGTTTTTTAGTGGATATAGTGTAAGAATTAGCGGATTTGTAAAATATTTACTTTCCTTATGATTTCAGTGTGCTACTTGACTGGCGCATGAACATTGTTATCAGGCCAGTGGTAATGTAATTTTTGCATACGGTGGAATAATACACATTGTGCATATAAGTAGATCTTAAGCAGGGCTTTCAAAAGTGCTCAGTTTACCATGAACAGCTTAAACGAATGTATAGGCTATACTTTTTCCAAAAAATGGCCCAGCCTATCTAAGGTAAAACTAAATCTGAGTGCACACTTCAGTTACAGACTATTCGTACCTATACCACTTAACATACATATAGTGAGTGAAGTGAAGATATTTAGGCGACTCTTAACATCAACGTTTTAAGAGCCGATGAGGCTGAAGCAAGTTGAGTGTGAAGAGGCGCTGGTATGAAGAGCAGGTGAAACGAGAGATCCCAGAGAAAACCCGCTGGCCAGCGGCATCGTGTAACACGATTGCCACAGGCAAAAGATCGGGAAGCGACCCCGTCGGGAATCGAACCCGGATCATCTAGGTGGGAGTCAAGTAGTCTAACTACTACACCACCCCGTCCCTGACATCCTTATATTGTGCAGACAACTGCCATGTCCTGTGGTTACAAATCAAGTCAGTAGAGTGAATTAAACTATAAAGCATGTGTGTGATAAACGGGATGATTCTACAGATACATTTGTACACCAAAATTAAAAATGCTTCCAAAGATTTAGTCTCATCAAAAAAAAATTCAGCAATGTTATAGCATTAAATGCAAAATTTGTTAACCTTTTTAGGGTAATCCGCTTTGCATTATGACAGAGACAAGAGCTCTGTACAGGTTTACTGTAGTAGCCTTAAATGGTAATAATCTTGTTTTCATTATATTTATATGTACACTTAGCAAGGAACTCTGCAGTCAGATGTTACTATTTCCGTGCGAAATTGAGATGTGCCAAAATTTATAAGTATAAGTGTATACCATATTAATATATTTCGAAGTAGTTACTGATGTGTTTCTTGAAAGATTGAATTTACAAGACAAGTTCAACAAAGAAATCTGTTTTATACTATTATGAATTGTCAGAAAAATTACTTTGTAACTTGCCTTAATTTCTATGAAATAGATGTCGATCAAAGACTTCCTGCAATTATATTATACGACGGGCCTATTCCCAATTTTATTAAATAATATTTTACTTTTCACCATAAGGTTTGTTTGATAATCACGATACTACATAAATCAATTATTAAGCTTCCAAAATAAAATATCTTCTGCCACAATGAAATAATATCGAAAATTAGGTTGGCATAGATTATGTTAAAGTTTTTATATTCACTTATATATAAAATTCCTTTTATGTTAGGATGTTATACAAGAACAACTATATTTTCATGTTGCAGGCGTTTTACGTTATCCTGAGATATTAAATTTATCATTATAACCGCGGTGATGGTGTTCGCTTCGGTGGAAATGTTACAAAATCATATACCTGAAAAATAGAAGGTCCATAAAATTACAATAATTTTGTATTACTAACTACAAAACTTTAATTATATTGGCTAAAAAATTAAACAATAATCTGTATCTATTAAAACCTTATGTATAATGAGCAACAGATATTATCTTACGACCACAAATCATAATAAGACTTTCATACTCAGCCGGCATCTATTGGCGACTATACAATTTTATTTTAAATATTGGCATAATAAAATACATTTTAAAATATAAAAAAAATTTAATTGAAAATACGTGCGTATAAGCTGCACACTGAAGAAAAAATTAACAGTTTGCGATAACTTAAAGTCAACGGGTACATTTCTGAAAACATTATCCTCAGTTGATGAAAGATTCATTTGAATATGCATGACTCGGTCCCCCATACTTTGTTCTTAGCTTCTAGTATGCATTTCTACTTAAATAACGTATATTGCACTAATAATATCACGCCTATTACACAAAACTGTTTGACATGTCAACACGTTAACATAAAATAACAAAATTTTAGTTAGAGATACAAACAATTGGATTAGCAAATAAAAATAATTTTAATTGCTTAAAATGTTATATTGTAAACACCACAGCTGTAAACGTCACACAAAACTTATTAAAATATTAATTGTAATTAATGGAAAACAGTTTTTAAAGGATTAATACTGAAATATAATGTTTATGATCTACATAATTTTATAATGCTTAAGTCCACTTTTCCTCATCTTTCGGCAATAACTCCTTTTTTGATCTATATTATTTTGTTTAAGATTCACTGCTGTTAACAAATATTTATTTTCTGTGTTGTAAGAAATAAGTTTTTTTTTTTCGAACACGCGCCTACCTATATACATAAATTAGATCGCTAAAAATCCATATTTTATGAAAATAATATATGTATGTATATAATTTGGGAGCATTTTTGGTTTTCGTTATATTTCGAAATGTTCATGTCTAAAGTATTTGCCTGATAAACACATTTTAGCAGTGAAATTTAACCCAAAATGCGCTTTAAGTCTATCTCCTATTTTCCGTGGCAAAAGCGTAGAGGACTATTTGTGTATAAGTATACTGTTTTGTCTGTAGTCAGCACTAATCAATCGAAAAGCGCATTGACGCATTAACATTCCAATTTCGTTCGATTAGAACGTATGGTCGACTTCATCGTTTTAATCACGCTATGACATAGTGTTAATTATTTTGAAAATCAGTGACAGACGACTTTAACGATTTCCGAATATTAAGTAGTTTTTCACGAATAATTTTCTTTGCTTCAAATATTGATGACACACAAGATAATAAAAATACACAGAGTATATGAATCTCATGAATTTTCAACAGATTAAATTTGCTAGAAGTTCACGGAGTATTTTATGTAGTACAGAACATTTTCCTGATAGTATGAACTCCTCCAAATTAAAAAATCGATTGTGTATATAATTAAGTCATGATTATTTTATCGCAAAATTAGTTTTGTACTCTTTTTAGGCACTGCATATGGCGATATAAGACATTGCTTCATTTCACGTGATTTATTTTGTCGAATCTCTCAGACTTCAATACATATAATCTGATATTATAAAAATTATATAATATATAAATTATAATACTTATATAATATGTATTGGTCATTTGAAACTAAAAACTTTAAAACAGTTTTTTTAATGCTGACTATACAGCAAGTTTTGGATTGACATGAATAAACATACTTCTGATCATTAAAATAAATTATTATTTTTAAGTTACTTTAAAATTTGAAGTAGACCTGTATTTACGCAATAATCTATAAATGAATGAATTTTCAATACTAAAGACTTTACAGTTTTAGTTATTATATTTGCGAGTGCTTTCTTATTTTATTATTAAAAGGAATCGTAAGTTGCAACACTGATATAGTTGCATGACCCAGAAATAAACATATGTGGAAATAAACTTCATTCCTGGTATGAGTCCAAGCAATGCAAATCCAATACCTCAGGAAATTATCACGGCTGTCTAAACTGGCGTACTTAACTTATTAGAACTCTCGTCTAATTTAACTTTCGCGCTTGTTTTAATGTACGGATTTCAAAATTGCGTAGCAGGACTGCAAAATGGTATTACAAAAATATCAACTTGGAAGTAGTATTTTTTAAGTATGAGAAATTTCAATAATTATTGGTAAGACGAAAAGCTCAGTTTCATAAGGCTATTTAATTTTATGTTGTCAAAATCAGTTGGAACAGTCCATTTATGCAGAAGAGAATCTACGTATAAGGTAAGAGTTGAATATATATTACGAAAGACTATCGACGATCCATACAAAAAGAAAACATAACTAATACTTTTGTAGTCACAGTCTTGAAAATATAATTCTGCAGTGATAAAATTGATAAAGTTTGGCTGAAGAAATTATTGCTCATCTTTCGTTGTCCAATCTGTATACCTATAGGGTTAGCTTTGAAAAAGTCAAGCCAAAAAAATAAATGCTGTTTTCTGAAGTCGTTTCAGATTTAGTAGTTAGTATGAATAAATTCCAGTTGATTAGGCTGGGTAAAACTAACTACTTTTGGTGATGTAAAGGAGATTAATTATTTTACATTTGGCTAATAATAATAAGAATGTCAAAAACTTTGCTGAGTAAATTGTATGTATATTAACGTTTACTCTGCCTAACATCGACATGAAGAATAAACAATAAGTATTCTTCTACTCTTTATCGTTGTTATTTTTCTCTACACATCACACAGTGTTCATAAGATTTGAAAATAAACTGTTTCATATTGTTACTTAAATGCAAGACACTTATGCAAAAACTTTATACTACAACACAGTTTATATTTTAACTGTGTTTTATCTTTAATTACCTGTTTCACGATACGGAATTTGTAAACATTCTGAAAACAAAAATGCATCCATATAATGGAACTTGTAAGTTACAGATCAAAAAACATGTACATGTTATCGTTCTAAGTAGGTTCAGGGTCAGTGGTATAGATAAGGTCCTTTACTTAAATTCAAGATTGCTGCAAAAAATCTGAAAAACACTATTTATATGGGAAGATAATTTAAGCTTATTTACACATATAGTAAAGTCTAAACGTTCCGTCGAGAGTTTCTAATACCAAATGTAACGAATAATATTCATGAGAATGAGAGTAGAATATAAAAGGTGACTTTGGCACAAGGGGATGGGGGAGTAGGCGCCAGGCGAAGGCCGGCCGACATTACGCTCCGTCATTCTGGTCATCCAATCGCCATATTGGATCCAGGTGACATTTGACCTTGACGCATGACGCTGACCCTGTACCCGTGGCATTGAACGACCTTGAACCCAAAAATCCCACAAATAACAGAAATATTACAAAATCACCCCCCTCCCAATAAAGAGAATAAAATATGTTTTTTTCTGCAACAATGAATGAAATGTTATTATTGATGTAATACAATATGGAGTATTTAACCTAAAAATTAGGTTTTCTGGCTGAATAAAGAAAAGAGCTGTTTGAAGGATTGTATTTTAAAGAAGCTATTCTGAAACAAACATATAAATATTCAAGTCAGTTTAGGAGATAATATGACAAAATACGCACAGTATTATAACATTGATGTCTATATTCCAAATTCTAAATAGTACGCTAATAAGAAAAGCATTTTTGTCATGAAATACGCACTACACGTATTAAAAGTTAACATTTCAAAACAATATGCACTGAAGTTTTAAAGCATTCATCGCTTGAAAAATGATTATTACGTTCTTTAGTGACAGCAGGTATTTGGAAATTAACACGTAAAAACAAAGAAAGAACAATCGATGAAACTTATTTTTCAAAATACCCGGAGAAAATGTGTTTCTTTTAGCCAGTAAACTCCTATTCACTTATTTCAGGTGCTTTTAATGTTGATATTTGGCAGGACTACTCTGTAGGTTATTGTAAAGTAGTGCGTTTAAGAAAAACGGTTCCGTCTTAAACATTTATATCGGTATCCTTTAGGAATATCTGACTCTGAAATTGATAAATTGTGTACATTTGTTAACAGCTAACTTAAACCTTGTATTTACACCCTTATATGTTATATTAATCATCAGTTTACATTTAATCATATTTGTTGAAAAAATGCGTGGAAAATTAAAATATAAATTTAGAATTGTGACTTAACTTTAATATTAATATATGCGAAAATAACTGGTTTATTGCGCTGAAAGTAACCTAAATGGTTTTCTTATCTAAGTCACTCGTGAAAAAGTGCGCTCTCGGAAATACAAGCACACAATAAGGCGACATTTATTATTAACAGAAATAATAATTTTAGTTTATATTTCTTAATTAGTTAAACTTCTTAATGTTTTGTGTACGGTTCTCTAAATAACCACAAATTATTAAGAAAAGCAAACAGAACTCGATTTTAACTTCTTGTAACATGTACACCACACTTTGTTAAGTACGTACACAATAAACCCGAACCGTAAAAAATATATGTAATAAAACTAGAAATTGCATCGCCGAATGAAATCGTTTAATATTTGAAACACTTGCAATTTTCTTTTGGCATATCTGAACGTGACAGGCAAGAAATAAATTTCCGTATATAATTTTCTGTAATTAATACTTTTTAAAAACTGAAAAAATTTATACTTGGCAATTATTAAGTATCGTTAGTAACATCAAATTAATTTGTTTACAAGTAAGATAACAGCAATTTTTCATAAAAGAAACATGTTCCTCAAGAACATCATTATTTTGAAACCCCTTATATTATAAATCAAACTCATAGTTTATGCATAGCTAATTAAATTATTGTATTATATAATTGAGATTTTTAACTACTTCCAACTGTAAGATAGTGGCCACCCAAATCACTCGCGCATAAAACCTTTTTGCATTGAATGTGTATAATGATTTCAACCTTTTCTGTTTCAAAAGGCTAAAGAATTTCACTCTAATAAGATATTTATACACCATAGAAAGACTTAAATTTCCATAGCAAATGGAGCGTGTACGAGTTGCCGAGAAATATTGTCAAATATTTTTTTTAACTCTTTCTCTCATCCACACTGTTCACAGGTTACGGCCACCATAACTTCTGAAGACCTACTAATGTCACGTAACGGCCATTCTACTGATGAAATATACATTATAGTATTTTATCAACACATAGCGTATCTTCGTCCACTAGTTTTTGTATAATTTGTTCCGTTGTGATGATGTGAATATGAAACAAAAAACTATCACTAGCCTGCTATGCAGTATAGTGAAAAAAAATCCCCTTTAATTTAATTATATTTTAATCATTATTCTCTAAATTGGAGTAAAAATTTAATTGGCCATTCCATACATAGTCTCTTATAAATTTATACAAGACGTCTCCAATTTAAAATAGGTCCAACTCTATCTTAGTAATGTCATGGGTTCTTAAAACAAAATGATCTTGAAAAGAGTGGATAAAAATCATAAATATTTTTGTCAAACTTACTGCTCTTCATGATGAATGAAAAACAAACAGGAATAAATATCTTCAATATCTCAAAATTTCAACTGAACTTTTTACTTTAAATAGCTGAACGTCTATAACATCAACTCAAAAAAATTGAAAGATAACATATCGAACACAATCCACTCTCCACACTGCCTCTCCATGTGGATGACGATCTAGACGTAGTCGATCTTCAGCCACATAATCTTCCAAAGAGATTGGAATTAACAGTTGTGGCTCTCACAGCTAATGGTTAGGTCCGTGGTTATAATTTATGCTTTCACTTATTATCATCTTAAATGTAAAACTTGTAACAAAGAGACGCCCTTAAAGTATTACTTAAAACAGTTTATTATATGGCAATAAACTCTCACTTGCTGTACTTATACAGAATTATCTTGGACAAAATTCACACCAGAGAGGTCGGGAGGAAATGTATTTATTACCATGGTAATTCTTTTCAGTTTTATTCGACATGATAAATAGGCGGTTCGACATGTCGGGTAACATTTTTTCTGTGAATCATATACATGCTGAAGCAGCTTACCCATGATTGACCCAGAGGTCAAGTGACGATTAACACGCAATTTTATTTTCATGAAACCTCTTCTGAGGTCATACTTAATGCACAGCACCCAACATATTGTGGAGCCAACATAACGGCAGGCCAGACAAAGAATGTTACCATCAAGAAGCCTCATTCCTGGACATGCTTAATTCACGTCATAAAACCGCTGATGCAAGCAACATGACACATCACACAAGAGCGGACAACAACACCAACACACAGTCAGTGCTGGTTAAAACTCCTCCACGTTAAGAGCAATACATTTGTCACCGTTACAAGTGGAGTGCATTCACCACGAAGTTCAAGCACAATGCATGGGAAAATATAACTTCACGCCACCAGTCTCATTGTTGTGTCCACGTCAATTCGGGGCAGCTTTCATTTATTCAGCATTGTTTGGTAGCTCAGGACAGATGATTTTATATCTTCTTCGTGTGTGATTGACATTGAACTTACGAATGATTTCATCACGATCTACCGGTGACAACTCGATGCAGTTGCTGTTAGTAATGCTTGACACTCGATACGTGCCTCTATATAATGCGAGCAATTTCTTTGTAACAGACTCAGATTGATCACTGATAGTATGCACACGTACTAAGACAAGCTCCCTGATCTGCAAATTGTGTTCCTTCTTCGCCTTGTTTGCTTTTCCACGTGTATCGCCACCATTATATAAGCGCTGTACCACCAATTGTCGAATTTCTTGCAATGTTTTCTCGTGGTCGGTTTCTACAATGTTTTTACTGTCGTGTTCCGGTTTTTCAGAAGGTTGGGAAGCCGGTAAACGTGACGACAGTCCACACAAGGCCTCACATGGAGTCTGGTCAGCGGAAAAGTGAATGACGCTGTTGTGTAAGCATTCGACCGAAATCACGCTATAAAAGTTCCCTCTCATTCTCACGTAACAATATTGTGAAAATATAACGGTAAATACAGACTCCGAAGATTCTTGTGCTCTTTCTAAAGTACCACTGGTCGAAAGTAGCGTGCCACCAATAACAACCAACTGTAGTTTGACTCGCTTTGCTTGACTTTACGTGGTGAGCAGTTATACTGTCATTGCGGAGATTCCGAATGATGGTACAAAAGAGTTTAACACCGCCTCTCCATTTCGTGTGTCTTTTGTCGGAGTATTCCCACGCTTCTGACGATGTTGATTGGGTTCACATGTGTCATGGACGTGGATAGGGCTTCGATGGCGTCCTAAATAACGGCGTTGCTCTGGTGTATGTTCGTTACTAGTTTGCTTACGTCGCGGTGACTTTTCATTATCACTGCCACCCGATCTGCTTCGTTTCCTATTATCAGATCGGTAATTTTCGTCATAACGCTGTCGTCTCTGCGCCTTATGCGCCAAAACGGTAAGTCCTGACGAGTATTTCCGTGCAATGATTTATCGGAATGGTCATTATAACGATCTCCTTTTTTTAGGCGAGTGGCTATGCGACTGAATAGAGCGGTAGTAGACACTCTGTATTAGTTTGATGCGGTGGGTGAACCTGAAGGACCTGGTTGACCTGCATGTGTGTTCTCGCGAGACATAGTGTCTAAACGAGCGTAACGTAGGAGTTCATCTTGAAATTGCTGCACTGGAGTGATTGTTCTACTCGCCCAGTTTAATTGATAACGGTGGCGGAGTTGGAGAAAAATCATAGCTACGAACTCTTCATCTGACATATGTGGTGTCATGTATCGAGTGCGTTCATACAGTGATGTAAAATGAGCCTCCAAAGAATAATTGCGTCTTGGGTGGAAACGTTCGTTGTGTAGTTTAGTCCGAATTAAGCCTTGAATTTTCTTACTACAATATTTAGCCTCAAAGGCTTTACGAAACTGCTCATAAGAGTGTATTTGTTCGCGCTAAATATCCCACCAGTGGTTAACACTTTCTTTTAAGGCAAGGTCAACATATTGAAGCATTTCGGCAGATCGAATTTTAAACACTGTAAAATACTTCTCTTGTCTTTTCAAAAAGCCTGTTGGGTTCTCAACCTCTCGCCCCATGAAGGTAGGCAGCTCATCTACTAACAATCTCGATTGGCCCAGCATAGGCACGAACTGACTTTAAGAGAATCTTCCAAACCGCGAATACGGTAGTCCATTTCAGACACTACTTCCCTATTGGGACCTGAGCTTGAATTTGAAGATTCTTGTGCGGTTTGTAATTGTGCTACAGGGTTACGCAATTCCACCAACTCCGCTTCTGTTCTAGCGATACGCATCTGACAATATCCGGTAGTGGTGTTGAGTTTGGTCGCTACGAGGTATATGCGTGGTACCACCTCTTGCAAAACTTCATTAACAGTTTCCGCTCTGAACGAGTTGAACCGAGCCTGCATTTAGGCACGAACTGTTTTTAATTCGTTGCGAAAGTTATTTGCTTACTATGCCTGTCTACTAATAAGCTTAGAATGCAACCTCGTTGCAATTTCTGATTGCTATTTTTCATGGCTTGCAGCTACTTCTGATTGCAATTTAGCTTGACTTGTAGTCAATTAGGGTTGTAGGGATTGCATATCTAGCGGTACTCGTAGCAACATGGTCATTACTGAGCTTAGGGGTTCGTTATTAATGAAATGTTGCGGTATGGGTGCTGTGTCTAACTGCTGCAATGGTGGAGCAACGTAACTTAAGGTACCCAATATGTTTGTCTCGCGTTGTGAGCGACTGAGCTGCGCAGTGCTTGTCATTTTCCACGCATTTTTGTGATCGTTCTCAATGGACAATTTTAAATCTAGGGCTTAGTTATTGTTCTGCATTTCTCTATGCGATGGACTACCTTCAAGTGAACTGCATTTGCTACTATGAACTCTTTAATCCATTGCAATAAAATCACAATATACTTAATACACGATTCAAAACGGTTTGCTCACTGGTTGCTTTATTTATTTATTTAGATTTTTACAGTCTACACAACCGTAATAAATGCAGTTTGTGGCTTAACTGAACAATTTTGTAACATAGTCCAATCGTTTCTATTCTCTTTGACCTCATATATGGGAGAAATTTATATGATGATACGAATATGAAACAAAAAACTATTACCACCCTGGTACAGGAAAAAAGGTTCACTTTCATTTTAATTACTTTTTAGTAGTAATTCTATAAGTAGGAGTAAAAATTTGATTAGCCGTTCAATATAAACTCTCTTATAAATGTATACATAATGCCTCTTTAATTTAAAATAGGTCTGACTCCATCTTAGTAATGACATGGGTTCTTTAAACAAAAAGATATTGAAAGGATTGGATAAAAATTATTAATACTTATTGTCAGACTTACTGCTCTTCAAGATGAATGAGAAAAAAACAGGAATAAATAATATCTTCAATATCTCGAAATTTCAACTGAGCTCTTTACTTCTATAGCCAAACATCCATAACATCAGCTCAAAAAAAATATATAACATCTATAACATAGTCTATTTTCCACACCATGTTACCACAAAAAATTAAAATTTACTAAAATGTGTCTAGAACATAGGGCAGCAACATACTTATATATTGCAATATGCTGTGTAACGAAGCAAGAAATCAATTTTATGAGGTTATATTACGAAATTTCTCTTAAATGACCATGCAAATAGTTAAAATCGATGCCTTAGTAGTTATAAAGGCATCTTGTCAATCAAACAAATCAACGGAGATATTTTGAACCGTATATGTTGATAACCGTTATATTCACTCTTCTGTTCGTATTAAACACTTTCGCGTCCAATATTTACCTAACTGGAAAATTATTATTTTATAATTGGTTACACAATTTTAGTTACCATGTAATGATTTTTACAGGATGCTGGCTATTACCACACTGCCCACTAACCATTCAGCCTAAATTTATGGACTTAAAAACAAATCAATCGAAAATAATCCAAGAGTATTTGTCAAAAGACTTGTAATTAACTCGCATGTAATTCCGCAGATGGAAGTAAATCCTTAAATACAAACAAAACGCGATATAAACAACAGATACATGTAATAAATCGAACTTAACATGAGACCATTATTTACATAATAAATGCTCGTAGCTCTCTGTCTCTCTCTATGAATATAAATAAATAACTATATATATAATTAGTGATGTTAAATCAGCATGTGGTCGTGTTGGAAAAAAATATGTGATTTTGTTTGGTACAAGACAAAACAGAGATAATATATGTGAAAAAAAGACAAAGAGCGACAGAAATATATGTTTATAAAGTGAACGAGGCAACGAAGACAACACAGATAAAAGTATTTCTATGACGAAACAGAAGTAAGTCATATATTGAATTTTGTCTGACAATTTTGCTCTGAATTAGCGTATGCTTCAGTAAATATTTTTAATTAAATTAATATCCTCCATTACAATAACCTTTCAGTGGATTCTTGAAATATATTTTTTTATGCCGCAGGAAGTGTATGCTGAGATAAAAGTTACAAGTATTGATGGTTATTCAGTATTGTCTGACGAGGAAATTGTGTTGGGTTAATTAAATTCTTGTATTGCCAAGCCTGCATTTTCACGAATGTAACACCTAAAGCGATCGGTGTCTGTTAATTTGTCTCTATGTGCATAATGTATGATTGTACATATACATACATGTATCCACGAATCACGCATGTATAAGTTTTCATGTACGAAACTCTGCATGCGAATATGTATCTGTGTTTGACTGTACATATATATGTATGCGGGGAATTATTTACCCCAAACTCGTCACTAAGGCAGTACTGCTGAAAATACCCGTCTGAAATTGCGTCTAGTAAATCTGACGCTATTCGTATAATGTAACATTTCAGAATTGCTGTGACATTGAGTAGCAGCCTGTTTCTTCCACAAAAAAAGTTGTTATTTTTATTTTAAGAAACTTTAAAACGTTTCACGGTTAATAGGCGTCGTGAAAACCACAAAATTAGGGTTTTTAATAAAGACCTGATGTTTTAGCGTTATTGGGAACGTTCTAAAAATATTTCTTTAATCATCTTAACTCTGATATCAAAGACTTTGATAAAAACTCAGAAGACGTTTTTTATGCAACGATAATTCAAAAAATTTCTTAACCTTTTTATTGAGAGATAATTTTGAAGCAGTGTTTCAGGAGTCGTACAACCGGTTGCTTTCAAATTTGTGCACACAATGCCTAGGCAGGGTTATAAACGGTATGTATCATCCAAGTAAGCGTTCTACAGTTTTCAAGATGGCGTCATTGTGAAATTCAAATCAACAGCATTTGTATTCATTATGTATGCTGAGCCAAATAACCAATGGTTATTTGGCTCAGCGCACATGTTGGTCCTAGCGAAATCAAATATCTAAATTTACTATACGATTATTTTTTCTTTTTAAACACAGCAGAATGTCGAAATTAAAAGATGAATTACAATTATCTTGGAATCGGCTGTTTTACTTTCCTTCAGATTAAATAGAATGCATTAAACCGCAAACAATTTTAATTCTGATGAATGCTGGCAAACAATTACGGATTTCAATTCGCATACGCGTACCTTGAAAACTAATTTGATATTATGACAGTTAAGGCAACCTTTAATTTTTTTAACCGAGTTGTATTTAGAAGTGTTATAAATATGATCAACAGTCGTGATAATTATTTTAAATAGCCATTTTTACCGGATTCTGCTATTGTCTTACATTTGTTAGGGAATATTTTTTTCCCACACAGAGTAAAGCGGACCATTTTGATAAACTATAATACTCTGAATTTTGTAAAAAAAAATTGTGTTTTTCATGAGAAAAAATACTGACTTTGGTCTTTAATGATTTATAAGATTGTAACGCCCTTCTGTAGGTATAACATAATTTTAAACGGTTTAAAATCGATGCTGTATATAAACTTCAAACCATGGCGGCAAATAGTCGTATTTAAATACTGTATATTCACGAGAAGTGAAAGTTTTTGAAACTTGTTTTAGTTAAATTTTCTTCCCACATACCATATAATATTATAAAACAGAAATATTACCAAAGCGAAGTAAAATAATTTACGTCTATAAACATAAACATAGGAGTATTCATTGTCTGAGAAACAGTTGTCTAAATAAATAGTTTCTGTTTGGACAGCAATAAAGTGACTTGTATCTGTGAACAAAATCCTCTAAACAACAGAGCTCCAACTATACCCATGCATAACAATCTTTTACAACTGGTAAGGCTGAGGCCCATGAAACATCTTCTTTGAACAGTGATACCGATTCGACCAGAATGAAGTAACAAAATTCCGTGAAGGGAATGAGGACCGCGTCCATCCTGGAAGGTGTGGAAATATCCAGCATCCTGTTGAAATCATTACATAGTAACTAAAATTTGGTAACCCCCATAAAAATTATAATTTTTTACCAGGGTGGTAAACATCGGACGCGGAAGAGCTTTCCGTGAACCAAATATCGTATATTTTAACGGTAAAAAACTCAAAAAGGGCAAATCATCTTCGTGGTGTGTGTATAAAAATAAGATCAATTACTATAATAGAGACTTAAAGAATCTAATGTTTCGACTATTCACATAGTCACCCAGGAGAAAACGTTCTTTGTGATTTAACCATATGGATATTTTCAGTTTCCATTCCACAGCCTATTGAAAAATGTTACTGTGTTTGCTACTTTTACTTTTGGACAAATTTTAATGCCATTAAATCTTTCACTGGAACACTAACAAGCTAATATTTAAAATTTTGCACGTACTCCGGGAGCAAGTAACACTCTGTTATGATAAAATCGTACGAATATATATCTGCAGTATTGTTGCTACTAACATATACTTAAAAGTAATTACGGCCGTAACCGGTGAACATGGGAAACTGAAGAAAGAGTTTTAAGAAACATTTGATAGCATTGTAAGGTAATAAGTTAACACTTAGTTTTGTAAGGAAATTTTCTTTTCTATTCAAAATTTAAATTAATTTTTACGGTGAATTTCCCACAAAACTTTGCGCCTTCTGTAGCCTATTAAATCACACTGATTTGTAATCGTTACAAAACAGCAATGGATAAATAATATATGCGTAATGAATTTGGGTGGCTACTATAGTACATTTGGCAATAGGTAACAATTGTGTTTATATGTACGACTACTTACAAACCAATTAATATTTTTCTAATTTGTAATTTCTTAGATGTAGGTTAGAGGCCTTCATATTTTATGTTATAATGGCTTCTGTTTTGTTTTTTTTTCTAAAAATGAAAGGGAAAAGTTATAACGTTTTCAGATTTATTGGTCTGACGAATTTCTGTAGTGATGATAAATATAAAATATACAGTTTTTTTTGTGAGACACATTTAACTATATATATTAAATACGCAGCTTTTTGGAATTTATTTCAGATTTAATTTGAATGACGTATGTTTGATGTCTAACGTTTTTAGTTTCAGTAGGGTGAAACTCCTTGAGGTATACTTTAATTGTATTACAAATTTCGGTGACCGCTCTCTTAAAAATTGGGCGGTTAAACGATAACCTCCCATGCTTAGGTTAGGTGCTGCTAGCAAACACATATTAATTAAGTTAAAAAACTATTACTTAGGACAAACGCTATTTTAAATATTTGCAGTGTGTCCCAGTCAATCCTTGAAATGACATAGTAAGCAAAATAAATAAATAAAACCTAGCCAAATTTTGTTGTTGCTAAAAAAAAACAAATGTAAATAACACATTAAATTCTCCAGAAAAGAAATTATTTAGTAAGTTATCACTTGAGACCAGCGAAACCCGCGTTATCATTAAGCGATAGGCAGAACTCCAAGTTACTATGCATTTGATCGACTTCTGCCAAAGGCCGGCAGTATGTCTGGCACGCCTCGTAAGAATCGTGAGCCAATAATGTAACTTCAGCGGTGGACTGGCCAATCTTCTTTAACGAAGTCAAGCCTCCACTTAGAGGTTAGTGGCCAATATAACCTCCAACTGGGCTCACTTATGTACAAGGCCGTGGAGTTTATCCGTCACCGATAGATAACGCGAATTTTTCTGGTCTCAAGTTACCACAAATAAAATGAGAGAAAAAACTCCGGAAACTCCATTATAAGCTATAGAACTGAAATATGAATACGGCAGAAGCGTAGACGCACAAACGCCCAGTCGCCTGGCCTTTCCTAGCTAAAGTATTTAAAAAAATCATGGGTCTTTATTTTTGCTGCTCGAGAATTATTTTGACTTCAGCCATCCACCCTGAAAAAAAAAGTTTTTGTTGAATCAAGCAAAGTTTGTTTGGAGAAACCAAACTTATATTTGGTAAAAGGCAATGAAATAATTTTTTGTTGAAACCGAATAATTTTGTTGTTATAATTTGATTACCCAAACTGTTAGCTTTTCTTTGTAACACTAAAAATTTATTTGGTTGCACGTACATTTAACCGATTCGGTTAATATAAAAAGAAAGTTAAAGTACGAACGTGATTAGGGCTCATACAGCTTGCGTCTCAGCGCTACGTTCTAGCAAACTCAGCTAAAGCAACGCCGGACGAAATGTGAACGTTTTAAATACTACAAATTTATTCCTAATCAATGTGCGTAAATATGTATTTCAAGTTTTACAGCTTTACTTTTTATTGTTTGGTGAATGTTTTATGAAGATTTTGATACCATTATCAAATATCAATAAATGCACTAAAGAACAATGTTCCTGTCCTAACTGCCGCAACAGTTACAAACTCTCGAGCTGCATTTTCCAAAGAAAGCAATCAAACAAGTGGCCAAACAATTATAGAAAGTTGATTTAACTAAATGTTTTGTTGACAGCCAATTTTTTTTAGCCAAGTACACAGGTTTTGTTAATTCAAGCGTGCGATTTGTTAGATGACCAAATTTTATTCGGTTGCTTTTCAAGTTTTGTTTACTCAACACAATATTTTGTCGGGGTAGGTAAATATGTTTTTTGCTACTATACAAACTAGTATTTTGTTGGCTGAAACAAACCTTTCTCTCAGTGTGTGGGAAGCGCGGTGGGTGACAACCTGCACAGACAAGGATTTCTTTCGGCAGTCAAGATGCGCCGGTCGACAGCGTTCGGGGAGATGAACGTATCATCTGTCTTTGTATCTCAAAGAAAAATGCATCGTGTGGCAGCACCTTTGCGGCTATATGTTGTCTGCAATGGGTTTTACTGGTGTCCTGGTAACTAACTGTCGGGGAAAAGTGTGTAGAAACGTATAACATTAACAACCTATATTCTATTCTCGCTTAATTCACACTTTTTTTTAAATCAAACACTTGAAAAGTCATCCCATATATGATATGTTTGGTTGGCGTTTTATACTTCTGTTTACATAAAAATTCCAAATATTGTACTTTTTCTTATATTATATTCATAAATTATAACATTTTACATTATAAAATAAATACAAATAAAAACGGAGAAAGCAGGTGTTTTGGTAATGCCTTGTAAGAAATAGTTCTAATGAATAATATTATTATACTGAGTGCGCACGAATGCGGCGCGCTGTCCCTTTGGTGTAATATTTTAGAGTCGGTTAAGTTTTGCTTGCATGAGGCAGATGATATACTAGAAGTTTAACTTCAGCAGGGCTTCAGAAAAGTTGGAAGCAACCGTGAATGGACAATACAATTTCTCCGCACTGTTGAAGCCGCAAACAACGAATATGCGAAAATGCTTAGATAATAATCATCTTTGAATTAAATGTTCACTTCTTTTATGGGTAAAAACTATTTGTCCTTGGTTTTTTTTATCGTTGGCAAGAACCTAGCGCATCAGGCGTTCCGGAACAAAAATAACGTTCTACGCTACTGGAATACAGTAAATGGCAGATATACGTAATGACCATGGACAACACGACGAAGACTGCACAGAAGAACAGGAGACCGGGATTTAAGGCGTCCGCGTGCCCGGCACTCGAACTGCGTTTCAGTATGTTCGAAATCCAGTTTTTATTTATGAAACTATTAAACCCGCGCCACAATCTGCAAGTCTATTAAAATAATGCACACTTTAGACTATGTCTTTTAGTTACTGCCAAGATGTCAAGCAAATTAGAAACATGATTTCGGAGCACTCCAACACAGCTAAAAACGGTTTTTTCAAAGCACTGTGTCTTAAAATGTACGCAATATATACACGCAGGATGCAATGAAACTTACTACAGACTTTACGCCAGTAAAATAATACGGTCACCTTTGAAAGTTCCATAGGTACACGCAGCACGACGAGAACTCTGCATGCCAATTCAGAGCGGCGATGGCGTACTTGATGCGCGTGACAGTGTCGCCCTTATAGCTCCCATGCTTTTCGTACTCAAACGCGGAATAAAGCTCCAGGCAGGCGGGCCCCTTAAAACATGTGACGTTTTCCTAACAGTAATTTCTTCTGTACAGAGGGAACTGTGAACAGTAACACGTCGTTCATAATTAGTTTGGAATTGTTCCTAAATATTTATATTTGTAAAACCTAAGCCAGCTAATTAATATTTTCATTCCCCAGAATCGTTTCACCTGTTGTCCAAGGAAGCCTGTTATTCTGTGTTGGCTTCATTGTGTGATCCACTTTCTTTGCATACTGTACATCTGTGGTCATCTGAGTTGTCTTGGTATTTTTTTCATAAATATTCAAATATTATTTACTCACCTCGTGTTTCTATTGTTTTACAAATCGTCATTTTTATTCTCGCCGCCTTTGTGATGACTTGGCTACATTACCTCTGCGGAATACTCTACGAGGTATCTGGATATATTTGTTGACGCTGGCTAATTTTGTCTCGGTTATTTTTATTGAAGTTATACTTCTTTTTGCGCGTTTAGGGTCAAAGTTTAGTGTGCAACGGAAGTTGCACGTGCAAGGTGTAACGAAATTTGACAGTGAACGTGGTAGGGTATAACCCAACGCGAATGCGCGTATAGTTGCGCGCGCATGACAGTGAACGTGGTAGGGGTATGACCAACGCGAATGCGCGTATAGTTGCGCGCGCACAGTGTAACGAAATTCGACAGTGAACGTGGAAGGGGTATAACTCAACGCACATGCGCTTATCGTCTAGCTATATACAAACGCAAGGTACACAACAAAGAACGTGGTTATATTTAAAACCGACAGAAAATCAGTTCATGTAATAAGAAAATTTAAAAACATTTCATTTATATTAGTAATTCATTGTGAATATATATATATATCTTATTTATTAATTTTACTAAAATTGTGCCATGAAAAATATATTAATAACGAAAATTGAATAATAACATTTTAAAGTGTTTTCAATTATTTTAGGTTAATTAAACTAAAATAAACCTCAAATACCCAAGGTCCACAACATAGCACGTGGTTATATTTAAAACCGACAGAAAATCAGTTCATGTAGCAAGCAAATTGAAAAGCATTTAAATTATATAGTTTTAATTCAATTATGATATGCGACAAGATCTGAATGAATATAAGCGTGAAATTTTAACATACGTAATAACATTTTATTTTAGTCACGCCAAAGAAGTATAACTTCTAACGCGCGTACATAAGTGCACGCACCCATTTTTTCTTTTACGCTTCTTTTGCTCTATAAAAAGTGGCTGTACAATGACGTTTGTCAAAAATAACAGTTAATTCTGTAATTTGCCCCAGACAGAAGTTCATTATCACTGGCTCCACAGAAACAATCTTTAAAAGTTCACAAGTTTGGTTAATATTTGCTTTCCATATTCAATTTGAGCAAGTAGTATTAACGTAACACTTCGTGAACAAACATTTCTTCGAAAATGGCCCCATGTACATTTGTAATTTAAAATAGATCGCTAACCTCTATTGTTTCGACTCTCTGAGAATTTCTTTTTTTCACAAATTTACCTTATACGCGTACTGAAACAACTCTCATGGTAGAGCAATTTTAGTATACATTGATGGGAAGAGTCAAATACATAGCGAAGTTTTCAACAGTGTAAAGTAGTATTTCTGTATCTGAAGCCTGATGTGTGGAAACATTTTCCATCACAAATTTAGTCTAACAACTTCAGTCATAATTTAGAAAGTTTATTGAAAAACTTAATTACTTTAAAGTTAAGTTTGGTTTGAGCTATATATAAAGGGCCAAGAATTGTAAGTGAAGGTGATAAGGACAGACAGAGAATCAATTATATAAATATGTATACAACAAGAAAGTTGTACATTCTTAACAAACATTTGTTTCGAAGAAAACCAGGAATGAAGCAAAATGAAATGCATTTAAATGCCGTTTGTAACAAAATTAAATACATGGACGAAAAATAACTTCAATAGTTTTCAAGTAGATTTAAGGGTATCTACAGTTATAACGAACCTTTATTAATAAATACCGTAATATTAAATTCCTGAAAACTCCGTGCCGTTCTGAAACGAACTTCAGTTTATTACGCACTAAAAAAGTTTTAGTGTAAACTGCTTTAATTGTAACGTTGAAAATTTACAGCCGAACTAATTCAGATTATGTACACTTTATTGATCCCCAAAATTTAATTTTACTGTCACTTATTTCCATATGTACGTATTTACACAAATAAATGCATAATAAAGTTGTTTACTTCCATACTAAATCCAACGATATTTTATTTCGTTGCTCTTCATTTATATAAGAATTTCTTAAAACATTTATTCATGCACTGCATTGGATTGAACTAAACGTGAATATTAATATAGCACTCTAAACCGATATATGTAACCAATGTTTGCAATAAACATTTTTTTTGTATTAGCTTAAAAGTATTTTTAATAAATTACCAAGTGAAAGTAATATATAAAATATATTAAATTGAATTTTGTTATTCGCGGTGGTAACATTTCGAAAGTTTTAGTATGCCTCTATGAGTCTAGTGAAAAACATTTGGAAAAATAAATTAAAATTAATTTTTTATATTACATTTAAATCACCTTTATATACCACACGGAAAACGGTAATCATACACAGGATATAAATGAATCTCGCTGAAAACCGACGCCTGTGTACTAATATTGAAAAATAAGTTTAAAATACACGTACGACTTACGGTTAAAAGAAATTTCTCTAGGTGGTACACGCCTTTGAAATTACAACTAATGCGCATAATTATTGTAAGTTTTACGGTTAGATTTAAATATCTAAAATGATTGGCTAAATTATGTTTTTTTTCACAAAGTTCTGCATTTAAGGCCCAACCTATAGATGACATTGTGTTGTTTTAGGAAAATTAATGCAGTTGTTGTCAAATTTTGTGACGCGAATGAATATTTATTTCTCAACTATTTTGTAGACAGCATACCAAAATGTACGTAATGTTCACTGTATTATACATCCCACCGTTTACGAGAAAATCGCACAATACTTTATGAAGCAAACGTTATAATACCAACAATGGGTAATAGGCACTACATTCTATGTTCGTCCTGGTCCCGTATTGCATGTCCGTTATCAATATTTATCATCAAATAATGAGTAATGAATTTTACCCACCTCCAGATGATTCCATTCTTCCGTGATAATTTTACGGTGTATTTCTGATAAACGTGAGGTTTGGTCAGGATCGTCTTACTGAGAAGATTAAAAAGACACGGAATTCAAAAGGTCACTCTCGATAAAACTTAAGGCTTCCAATAGACTACTGCACCTGACTGTACGCCATGAAGAACTCATTAAAAAGCAGTACACACACTACCAAATTTTGAAAAAATATGCCATTTATGTTATGTTTGAAAGATGAATGCACATATTTTGCAACGTTGGATGATATTTTACAAAAAATAATTTATTCAAATCTTCAAAAATCAATTAGTCAGTCTATTTGTAATTAAAATATTGCCGTATTTCCTTTCTGGATCCTTTAGAAAGCAGATTTCGCAATTAAACCTTCCGAAGTTAGGGTAATCATAATACTTCTTACGGTTTTATGTAAAAAAAAAAAGGTTCGTTATTTATGTAAAAAACGTCCTAGTAACTTATTATATAAACGTTTATTTTAACTATGAATATTATACATTTCCTGGCTGAAATTGATTTTTATAAAATCACTTATTTCATAAATTTGTAAATATTATTTCTATTGTTTTAATTGTATAAAACCAGAGTAATTATTATGATGGTCTTACTTGACCTTGAGGTTTATTTGGGTGGTTTCTGGTCGACAGTGGAAAACAGCGAAAGACGAAGGCTAGCTGTGCGCCAAGTTTGGCGGCAGGGCTGAATGCTGCCGCGGTGTTCTTGCAAGATCACCTACCTGAGTCATCACTGAAAAAAATATAATATTCAATCAAAACAAATTTGGTTTGGCGGAACCGAATTACACGTTTGAATAGAGGCAATGAAATATACTGTTGGTAAGACCAAATTGTTATGTTAACTTTAGTTGGTTGCCCCAGACTAATATTTGGTTTATGCAACTAAATATTCGTTTGGATCTACGTGCATTAAAGAGTTTATGTCAATATAAAGAGAAACAAACGTCTAACCAAGTTTCCAACCCAAATCGCTTGCGCCGGAGCGCTACGTTCTGTAATATCAGCTAAAGTTGTAGCCGGTAAAAGAAGGATGTTTTAAATACATACATTTAAAACACTAGACTACGTGCCTTAATAAATATTTAATGTTTCCAGCTTTACTTTCTTGTTTTCTGCTGAACTGGTTTTATTTGGATTTTTATACCATTACTAATCACCAATAAATGCTCTTTACTGTGTTGTCACACAAAAATTAAAAACTATCTCTGCAGCTGTATTTTTGAACTAGGACAATCAAATGAGTGGCCAAACAAATACAGTACATACAGTTGATTTAACCTTATATTTGGTTGACAGTGTAATTTCTTTTGGCTGAACACAGAGGTTTAGTTAATTCAAGAATGTATTTTGTTAGATGAACAAAATTGATTTTGTTGCTTTTGAAGAGTATTTACTCGGCAAAAAAATTTAGTAGTGGCAACTAAATATATTTTTGGCCATATACAAACGAATATTTTATTGGCTCTCACTGCCGCACAGCAACTCGATTGCCCTGCATTGTTGGCAGTGGTAACTAAGAAGACTGATGCGCCCCCTACGGTAAAATACGTATCGTCACACACTTAAATTCGAAAAATATGGCCATTATTATGTGGCCTAAGCTTTGTTTTGGACTAGACTTGTACCGTAAGTTAAAATAAATTTGATAATATTTACGTGTGTTCACCTTAAAATGTGGCTGACACCGGCAATTTAATGTTTTATATAGAAAAATGATCGCGGTCTCTATTAAAATAGTGTAGTAAAATGTTTGGTAAACTCCATAAACTGTATTGGAATTTTTTAACCTATACGTTGCATGGCAATATTACTACACATCGAACTGCAAATGTAGGAACGTTAAGTATCTCTACTATACAAAGTTGGTAAATTCTCTACGCGTTTGACAGTTTCCTGAGCTAACTTAGGAACGCTACCATGGATGGGTGGGTTATAACTTAAGCATATGGGCTTTCCCACTATACATATACACTGACGTTTTAAATTTGCAAAAAAAAAACATGAAATAATTTTTATCAAAAAATTTTGTAAAATATTCTTAACAAAATATTTTTTCAGTCACCAAAAAAACGTGTTCAATATAGCGAAAACTACATGGATTTATTTAGTATACGATCTTCGCCATCGCGTTGTTCAATTCGCCTTCTTTTTACTGAAATTTATCACCGTCACATTTTCTTCTCATTGTTCTCCACGCACGAAAGACACGCCGCTTAAATAAACATATAATTATTCAGAGGCAGTGGGGCAAATGCAAGTCACGATAGGTGATATGCCGAAGCTAGAGGCTAGATGAGAAGCTAGTATTAAATGTTTTATGTGTTAAATGTTTTATATTATTATCAGCGGAATGTGAGGCAATTTTACCTGTGAAATTAGAAATTTTCGTGAAACCTAAATAACTGCAATGATCTTCAATGAAATAATTCCACAGCAGTTAGTATATTTTTTATTCCTTCTCACATAACATTTCGGAGATCTTTGATAAGTGAAAACGATTATAACTTGATAATTAATTTTACTTGAGAAAGAAGTTTACTTGGCAGTAGTTAGTCATATTACTTTTCATTTTGTTGTCTAAAATTAAATGTGGGTTTTTAGTTCTGAGTGACAATATTAAATGTAAACATTCACCTTACTATATTTATTTGTAAATTACTGATTAAAACATCATTGAACTTCTGGCTTAAACCATAAATGGGAACTCTACAAAAGAACACAACATAGGTACACATGTTCATTTTTTATTTCCAGAAATGTAAAGTTTATGAATTTATCACCTACTCTACGTACACTACATTTCAAATCTAAGGATGCTAGTTATGGTTTAAAAAAATTAAGTTAAATCACTTAAGTTTAAAACTATTATCTATAAGTAAATGTTTGTTTGCCGGGCATTAACAGAGTATATTTTTTACAGGATTGGGGCGTATGTTCTCCATAGATTGGTCATATTTTTGAAAATATTTTGCCAGTGCTCCAAAATTTAAACGGTGACATATTATTTCGAACCCATGAAAAATCATCTGCTGAAGTCATTGAAACCTCACCACTCATTGCAGCGACGTAATCCCACTTATTTAGCAGCTATATCTATTTGATTACTGTAAATAAACAGCTTAGAGAAAGTGGGTCCTTCCTCATTCTGATTTTTTGCCGTTCAGCAAAATATATTTGCTTAACTCTGACAGACTAGATGTTATGTTATTAAAGACACGCTTCCATATTTGTGTGCTTAGTACATCACAGATTCCTATTAAAAAGCAAGACTTAAATAAAATTTTTGAGTATAATAAGTAAACATTATTAGTTAAAAGCAGCGAAATAGTTTTTGCTTACAGTTGATAATTCAAAGTGAGAATGTGTTCTTTGGCAACGTGAAACTAATTTATAAATAATAAATGCTGGTACGTATTTGCATAAATAAATGCATATGAAAGTTGTATTTAATTGCGTGATAATTCCAATGATATTTTATTTCGTTGTCCTTCATTTATGTAAGAATTTCTTAAAACATTAATGATGCATTAAACTGGATTTTACTAAAAGTGTCGATTTATATAGTCTTCTAAACCGATATGTATAAAAATTGTTGTGTTAAATTTTCTTTTAAACATTCGCTTAAAAATGTTTTTAAGAAATTAACAAGTAATAGGGATTAACTAAGGTACTAAAAGAAATAATCTGCAGTGATTTCGATAATACAAATAAATTTAACGATTTTATTGCTAAAACAATTTTACGTGATTTCTCTGCTCTCACATTTGCAAGTAAATAACTAGCAGTACCCGTTGAATCAAATAACAGAATTTTAACCAGTTAATTGAGTTCAGTAATAATAATAAAAAGTTTAGATTTCAAAAAAATGTTAAGCAAATGTTACGATTAAAACAAAAAAAGGAACATTTCTGCAAGTACAATTTTCAAACATGTTAATTTTTACTGATTGCTTTTTAAATTTTTGTTAACAATTTGTGAAGTTTCAGCATTGTAAATCATTCCTTTAAGTACTTGTAGAAAATGAAAATCCGTAAAGAATAAAAGGTAAAAGAGTACTTTTGCAAAACACAAATATAAAGTTCACTTAATTAATAGATGCTCGATGTTATTAATAAAAATAAGTAAATAAATATTTCATATTTTATTTTTATTTTATGTTCTGATGTATTTTTCCAGGTTTTTTAATGTGTATCAGTGCAGGAATAGTGTTCTGATATTTAAGTTCAATTTTTCACCAAAAAAAATTAAATTTAACACATATCCGTGAAAACTTAAATTAAATTATATAATAATTATGTATGATTTTATATGGGCACACACTCACACAAAATAAAGTAGCTGCATGAAAGTTTTTTCCTGAAAGGAAGTGAGTTAAACTACGCACCAACTACATACAGTCAACTATGAAAATTTGTGTGATACTGGTTTCACACATTCTTTTATATGATAATGAGCAATAAAAATCTTGGAGGGCCATTATAGAGTAAGATATTATAAGATTTCATAACCCATCGACTATATAGAGATTGCATTGCTTCACTTGTTTATTAAATTAAGTTGATATCAACACACTATAGCCTGGAAAAATTAAAACTTTCCTGATGGCCCTCTGTGCGGAAGCTAATTTAACAAGTGTAAGTTTAATCGGACTTTTTTTTCATGAATGTAGTTCCACGTAAACCGTTTAAGCCACAGTTTTCATGGTGTGTGTACGATACATCAAAACTCTGTATATGTTCTTTGCCCCTGCTTGTATGTCAAATGTAGTGGAAAGCATTCTATGATTCATAGACATAAAAAATATTAACCTAACTTTCCAGATGATATATCTCACAAAATGGAGAATAGAAATTATTGAGTAAATAATATTATTTTCTGACAACTTTCTAGTAAACAACTTTAATTTAAATCAGTTTTACACTTCCATTAAGGTAATAACTAAGCAGTTACAGAAATAATTACAATAAATTCAATATGTTTAATGTTTCATTAACCGTCATATGATCCAAACCCATTTTGGAAGTAGTTGCCGAATCACATTTAAGATACATTAACCTAAGACTAAAAATTTTTGACTCTCCCGAAATGGCAGGTGAAAGAGGCAATAAATGTTTTAATGTAATGCTTTAAACAATAACTGTAAAAATATATCAAATTTGTTAAATTCAGGGACGTTGCTCCTGATATATAAAATTTCTCCTTTTAAATTTTGTTAAGCCAGCAATTTGGAAAGAAGCGCTATATATGGTTGAAAATTTCAAAAGCCGAAGCTTCATACTATACCTTAAGAGAGTATAGGGTTTGTATTAATTGAGTAGAAGTATTTATACGCGGTAGTTCACACAGACTAACACACCTGCCTACATGCAAGTAGATACAAGCATAGACAGCCCTTTCTTAAGGAATATAATTTAAAATTTAGACTGCGTAAAATTGCAGCATAACTTCGACATTCTTCAAATAAATATTTTTTTTTAACAAATATTCATTCCTCCTAATGTAACTGTTTGCTATTCGGTATTCAAGAATCCCGCGGTTTTTGTAGAAAAAGTTATTTGCCAAATTGACCAATACTTGGATATTAGATTAAATATCATATTAATCTTAAATATTGTACTCAAATTAATTGGTATACGAGTTTTTATTTGAATTTCTAAAATTTGTTTAAGAATTTTTTTATTGTCAACCGTTTAACCTCTATCGACGGAAATAAAGTTACATTTTTCAACAACTAATTGTTTTAAAATGAGAAGTCTGAAGCACTAAGCGAATAGATTTTTTTTTTTTTAGAGAAATATAAGATTTTTTACAAATTGGTTGACATCTACTCGTCATTCGCTGACTTCCTAAATTCTGAAAACTACAAAAATACCCAACAATAAAAATCAATGATTTCAAGTTGTCTGCGTTATAAGTACATCACTGAACGCTCTGAATGACGGAATATCTAAGAACAGTACTCGAAATAACAATGAATTGGAAAGTAGGCTAGGAAGTTGCAGCAGGAAACTTGTACATTAACTTGTACGAAAAATACATAATACATTATAAATAAATTTGCGTGAGATATTCTTAGTTTAACAAACCTGTCGTCCTAATGGTAATAAAAAATAAAAAAATTGTGTCATTGTTGTTAATAATATTTGATTATTAATAACTATACATATAACATTTTAAACAGAACTACTAATAAAAAAATTTAATTTACTGGAATTCCTATATAGCGTTACTACTTTTTCTGATATATTTACCGAGACAAATTATGTTACAACCTCTTAAATTTATTCTTTTTTGAAAATTGAGAATTATTAGTTTCGTTTGCGTTCAGAATAAGATCTAAATACTTTTGCCAGTACATTAATATCGTAACACAACTCTTTTACATTAGTTTGCGCACTAATACGCAATTATCCAGTAAACTTTAAAAGATCTCCAATTTCAGTAAACAATTCATTCAAAGTAAAATAATAAAATCTGAGTAAGTGAAAGTTTCGTATCCATTTCTTCATAATAACTGCGCTTAAAAATACACTATTATTTCATATGTGATATATTACAAGGTTTAACTTGCAGTGGCTTGATGACAAATTTTTGCAAGTCTTTCAGAGCCAATAACTATAAAAAACTAATACTTTGGAAGTAAGCTAACACGCAATTATATACAAACGCAATATTTCATAACATTTTATATAATTATTTATTATTGCAACACAATTTGCACATTATAAATTATATAATTGAAATATATGACACATTATTTCATTGATTGATTCACAAAAAATGTGGTGACTTACAGTCGTCCTAGTGTTAAGACCTAACACACGGTTACTAAGAGCTTAAGAATTATACAAATCTGTTGGGAGGTAAATTTCTGTATGTAATATTGCTAAATTTGTTTGCGCCGAAGAGAGTCAGTTTAAAATGTTTACTTTCTTGCCTTCTGGCACAACAGCAGAACTTTCAATTTTAGTTAAAAAAAAAAAAATTGTAAATTATTATGGTGTGAAGCACGTTGACAAGCGCATAATATTTTCACACAACAATCTGTTCACAAAGAAAGGAGCTTGACAAAAACATCACGTCCGAATTGCCCAGATAAAGACAATGAGGACCTCGCTATTATGGTGCACGTTGCAAACATTTTCATCGCAGTAGTAGTGAGGGGCTCTATTGAACACGACAGCGATAGGATTTTTAACTTTCCCTAAACCCACTGATCTATCAGTGACTGAAACGTCCACGAACTATTTCCATTACATGCTACAAGCCCGCAAAACTTGGATGTTGCCAACGGTGTTAAAAGTTTATTTACGAGCGTATAATAGCCTAAACTAACACAAGCAAACCATCAAAAGATACAAAAACACGCAGTTTGATTCTTTCTATGAGACTTCCATTAAATTAACAAAAAAAACACTGTGAAATTTAAATTACTCTGTAAATTTAGCAAGTGAACGTTCAAAGTATTTTGACATGATTAAAAATTTCCTGCTACCTGTGTTTTTAATTATAGAATAACAGATGCAATATTCTGAATTTATGTAATATTACAGCAACAAACGTCTAATAAATAGATACTTCTTGTGGACCAAAGATTCATTAAATGGGCTTAGAGCGTGCTTCATTTGTCAATTCCAGTCAAAATACGTGTTTATTTGTCCTGCACACGAATGTACCAAGTTAAGACAAGTAAGAAATAATAATATTGTGACAACACCGGGAAAAATTAATAACCATTTTCGCACCTACAACACAGGTACAAGTTACACTTAGTTGAAGTAGTGCTTGTGTGATAATATGCATCAAATTAAATTTTTATTGCTTTCTTTTACACGTAAATCTGAATTCCAATAATTCCCACACTTTAAAGATTTGAAGACACACTAGATTTTTCTGTAGCGAAATTAGGTTGTTTATAAAATGAAAATTCATTTCAATAATCTCTTAAAGGTTTTCACTATACTTGTAATCATATTAGCAGCGACTTTTTGAAATAATGTGTTAATTTGTAAAAACGTTATAGTTAGCGTGTAGGTTTTTTTTTCTGAAATATTTTGTCTTCATGTTTCTGCCAGCAGTATACCTGTTTTCCAAAATATGCAAGCACGCATTGTTGGTTATTATGTTAAAAAACTGAAATTACGTCGATAATTGTGACAACATGGAGATACTCGCCACCTTCTAATCACAAAGGCTTACCTCATTATGAGTTCCGTGTAGTAAAAGTCTTCGTCCCAAACGAATTTAAAATTTACGTCAAAAAAAAGCCGGAACTACACGAAGAATTTAATGAGCTATACACTAAAAGAGAGTACAATTGCAAATCACAATATCAAAATCACTGTTCAGTGTTTCCTTTGTCTAATAGAAATTTTTGTATTTTTTGTAGCATTTTCGAAAATAATGCACGTTTTCAAACCACAAAAATTATATATTGAAATTCGTTTTCAAAATTAAATTTGTAAATTGATAGTATTTTTGCGAATACATACAATATGTTATTCGTTACATCATTAACATTTCTTGATATCTTGATCAATCCACTTTCACCCGAAACTTCATTGCCGTGCATAGAAAAAGTGTAAAATAATAATTTAATTGAAATAATTAGTTAAAAAGATACAAATGTGCCAAATTTTGGATAAAAAGACAACAATGTCGGCAGGACGTAATTAAACTTCAGTGACAACGCGTGCCTTCATTTTCTTCATTAAAAATACTACCGAAATCGTATCATCAGCTGGTCGAAAACGATTCGTAGACGTATCGAGTTGAATCACTAGTTTATTGCAGATATTGTGATAAATATTTAATATTGATCAACAAATATGCCAGTGAAAGGTGTTTATATAAATACGTTTAACTACTGCACAACCAGTCCATTTAGTTTGGCGACTTCGAGGCAATATTGGTTCTTATTGGCGGATTATTAATCAGGATGTAAAATTTAATAGAACAACTGTGTATTCCGTTATTACCTAGAGCCCACAATTTTTGGGAATTGCAAGCACATTTTCTCCCATAAGACATGGAATGCCTGTAATGGTAGGCGACGCTTAAAACACGAGGGCAGACGGAGAAGTATAAACAGCAGAATACGCGCCAAGCGCCACCAGGAAACGCAGACGTAATGCGTGTTGCTTTATACCAGGCGTTCTACGTCTCCTTTGGTAAATTTGTACCTGTATTCCTCTAAAACAGCAATGCTTTGGGTTGAAACCTTTGCAAACTCTTCCGAATTTTGAGGTACTAATATTTTAATCCGTTGTTAAAAAATAATTTACGCTTTTGCATATTAAAGTTTAAAACAAATTCATGCTGGCGGCTTCGGTTTGACGACGAGACAGATTTAACAATGGCTGCAAACGTATGTTGAGTTACACATCGTCTGTAAACTCAAAGTTCCATCTTAAATATCGAATTTTATTCTGTACAAATTCCGGGGCAAAAATCCGAGAACAACTTAAGTGAACAGTGGTCCCAATTTTGAACATTTTTGAGTCACTGGTGCATAAAATGTGGTAGACATGTACCAAGTTTGGTTTGAAACTCTATGCCTGAAAGAAAAATATTATGAGAGGGGAAAACGTTTTGCTACACAATTCTTGAAACATACGAAAACACTTTTAATAACATGCTCTTGGTTTCTTAATGTACGAGGTGTGTTAAAAAAATAAGGTGACTTGTTATTTTGTGACTTTGTCTTGATAAATATTTATGTATTCATCAATATCTATTTTGTCGCGTTCAAAGAAATCCCGCTCAGATATAATACACTTGTGCCAGCGCTTTTTGCCAATCCTCGAAGCACTTATGATATGCGCATTTTGGTATGGCATTGAAGTCTCCCAGGTCTTTATCTCCTCAATCGTGGCAAACCTCCGTCCTTTCATGGGTCTCTTCAGTTTTGGGAACAGGAACAAGTCGCAGGGGTACACGTCCGGTGAATACGGTGGCTGAGGCATGATTATGGTGATGTTAATACAGATTCTTTGATCCATTGTTTGCGATAGCAAAAAATCGCCAAGCACATCAAAACACGTCTAACCTTTTTATCTGTCACAAACAAAGTAAAAATGCAAAACCACTGATAATGAAAACAAACGTTGGGGACATGTGTACCATCATAACAATACAAACAATCGGTAATCGAATTAACGTAGCCCTCGAAATTTTAAAGTCACCTTATTTTTTGAACAAACCTCGTATTTTTAATTCTTTGAGAAAGTAAAAAAAAAAATATTTTTTATTGAAACTTTACGCTGTATTTTTCAGTCTCATTGTATGTCCAGCTTAATACCCAGGAAATATAATGTCCATTACCTGCAGAGCTTATTATTCATACTTACATATAAACAACTGATATTAATATCAAAGTTGACGAGGGTTTATCTAATTTCGTATTACTCAAACAAGAGAATTTAATGTAAACGTGCTGGTTAAAATTATCAGCTTTTTTTGNTTGTATGTCCAGCTTAATACCCAGGAAATATAATGTCCATTACCTGCAGAGCTTATTATTCATACTTACATATAAACTACTGATATTAATATCAAAGTTGACGAGGGTTTATCTAATTTCGTATTACTCAAACAAGAGAATTTAATGTAAACGTGCTGGTTAAAATTATCAGCTTTTTTTTGACGTTTGTAATTTTTTAATTTTGTTCCATGGCCCCTTTCTTGATGAAATTTTCTTCCAAAAAAGATAAATCANGTTGACGTTTGTAATTTTTTAATTTTGTTCCATGGCCCCTTTCTTGATGAAATTTTCTTCCAAAAAAGATAAATCAATTCAAGATAAAGCCTTTTATAATATCTAAATATGGCCTTTGGTTACGAAAATACCAAATTGAATTATAACTTTGCGAAGGTTTAGACCTCCGTACTTCTAAGTTTATGTGTTAATTCAATTTTCACAATTTTCAAATGGCATTTCCCGTTGTCCGAAAGTAAACCTCAAATATTTTCATACAAGTTGAGCCACATACAGAACCTTAAATTTGTCTCCTTTAAAAGTAACGCTCTGAGCCACAAAAACCCACATACTCGTCCCACGCTGCACCGTTATTTCAGAACTGGTAGTAGAGATACTTTCGCCCCCAATGAAAGCTTCAACGTGAATACAAACATTTAAAGTTAAGCAAAGAACAAATAAACAGTTACTAGAAAATTTTAACATACCTAACTTGGAATAACCGGAATAAATTTTGCAAAGTAATGTGATTTAGGAAAAATTTGTCCAAGGAAGAAATTTAATCGTTGTGAAGCTTCATATAAGTATGCCATAGTGGAGAATGAATGATGTCTGGTCTTGTGTATTCATTGCAGCACCAGGTAGGGCTTAATGTTTCCTCGACAGGAGGGTCCTTAAAGATATAACCGTCAGTACACACAATCAGTCTCAGAGGAAGGAATTGAACATAGCCTACATTAAGGAACCATCAGAGCGTATCCCTGGAGTGAATTCGGTAAATCATGAAATAAACTCATATCGGTATGTCTGAGCCGAGAATTGAACCTGGGTCCTCCCAAATGCACGTACGGTCTTTTATAGCGGCAGCGTCTCATTATGACTCATAGCAGTAGGAAAGTCACACCGCCATCGCTGGGTCGTCTACAAATGTATCCATTTAGCCTCGCACACATTTATGTGGATGTCATTCGTGGTCGCTCTACCATCGAATCCTGCTACTGGGACATTGGATACCTAAGCGGGTAAACGGAGAAATGCTACTTTAAGTGCTGGAAGTTATCAAACTTTCCTCAATTGCACGAATAGAGATAGCAGTTGGTAAGCCGTTGCCGCTCTGGGATATGTGCCGTCTTTCACAGCAACCAATAACAGCAAATAATCCTGACAACTTGAAAAAAACTCGACCTATTTTTCTACATGCACAAATTCCCTCACAAAGATATGTATAGAAAACCTTCGCACGAGTTTGTGTTTTTTTTTTTTTTTACTGATTTTCCTCTTCAGAGGTTTTCATAAGTGTTAAGAAAAAGGCTGGCGATTTCTGATGGTGTTGCATTAAGATCAATTTTTGGCGACGACCTGTACGTTAAGCGTGGCTGGCAATGTGAGTTTTTGAGCTTCTGAAACTTATTTTTCCCTTCTCTTATTCGAATTTAACATTGGTGACTTTTTTCCTTGCGATTAATTACATATCTAGCAACTAATCGTGATGCCAAAGCACGCGTGGTGGAAAGAGAAACCAGAATTTTTCAAACTGGTTCATGTGCTAAGCTATGCAAAACTATATGACTAGAAGTAGGAAACGCATCGTATAATTTTCCCGTAGCGTGTTTATTGCTCATATGTGCTAAAAAATGCATGGTTAGGGTTTTTAAAAATATACGGTGAACAGTCATGTTGAAGTTTCCTCGCATGCACACTGACGGACGGGAATGGGCTCGAGCTTGCAATGTGTGGAAAATTGCGCCTAGCAAAAACTGTAAATATTATTGGCTGTAAGCTGAATTTGGCAATTCAATATAATGTTTTAAAGACGGCATCGATTAATAACAGCAGGAGATATGCCNTGGCTGTAAGCTGAATTTGGCAATTCAATATAATGTTTTAAAGACGGCATCGATTAATAACAGCAGGAGATATGCCGATTTATATAAGTTTAATATTTGTTAAACTAATGAAATTGACAGGAAGATAACATACGTACGTGAAGAAATATAACACACCCCTCGTAATGTCGTAAGCTGACGTTGAAGCTCAGAAAATTACTTATGTTCTGTGTGGGGAGTGATTTATTAGACCTTGTGGTGGGGAAGTTTTAAAGTCTATTTCCATGTGAAAAANTGGCTGTAAGCTGAATTTGGCAATTCAATATAATGTTTTAAAGACGGCATCGATTAATAACAGCAGGAGATATGCCAATTTATATAAGTTTAATATTTGTTAAAGTAATGAAATTGACAGGAAGATAACATACGTACGTGAAGAAATATAACACACCCCTCGTAATGTCGTAAGCTGACGTTGAAGCTCAGAAAATTTNTAACACACCCCTCGTAATGTCGTAAGCTGACGTTGAAGCTCAGAAAATTTCTTATGTTCTGTGTGGGGAGTGATTTATTAGACCTTGTGGTGGGGAAGTTTTAAAGTCTATTTCCATGTGAAAAAGTGGTTAAATAATTAAGATGATAGAATTTTACAGCTGTTTTTCCACCGGCTCTAAAAAGGAATTCTGTATTCTCTCGTGGTTTCTGGAGCTCGAATTTTTTTTAATAAGAATTACGTTATTTTTGATATTTTCTTATGATTGCGTCTCTATTACGTACGAGGTCCTCATAAGATTAATTCTTCGTTCAGTAGTGTACTGTGTACATGTAAATTTCCTTAAGTGGAGAAAAAAAGAACAAGAGAGTGGTTAAGAGTTCCTTTTTTATACAACCTACTCAATTTTTTCCAGTAAGATGTTTTTAAAAACAATTTCTTGGTGACAATTATAATTTTTAGCGAAAATAAAAATAAAAATATAAGGTTTTCAGTCTTTTGAGACAGAGCAAGTTGCTAGGGTAAACGGGAACGAGTAAGGACTCGGCCAAGAAACCCTCCCGGTATACATCTGGAATGATGTTTAAAAAAAGAAATTCGGCTGAACGAGTCGAGAATCTCATTCGGGCCCCCTCGAACATAGGTATCCCTGGTGTTGACTTGTATGTGCATATCATATGTTTTTTATTATGGTTTGAATTAAAGTTGGCATGTGTGAGATATTAAACATGCTGTAAGTACAAAACATCATTATGTATGCGTACAAAAAGGTTTATATGCTGACAATGGGTGCTAGAAATATCGCCGGACGTGGAGTAACCATATGGGTATTTTTTTTCCCGCAGCCTAAATTTCCTAATGTACTGACTTAAACTTGGGAGGAATTTTTTTTAATGATGGGCGTCTATGCCTGGATAAGGGGGAATGCGCGGGCTGCTTTTCTGTGCATATCGCATGCCGCAGGGTTAGCGAAATTGTTTTAACTATGTTTTTGGATTTTTTTGAGTAATGATTAATTTATAGAAAGCTGCAAAACGCATCCCTACCCGGCACATGATTTTTTCCAACATGAAATTCAAACAAATGTTTTTGCTTAGAGACGCAATGATGTTGTTTAGAGGGGAAGTGACACCCTGTGATTGATTTTTCGTTAATATTTACTCCGAAACACGCCTTTTGTATGCTTCTTTCTCGTGAAGTATATCTACAGTCTGGAGATTTACAGTATTTTCGATATCTTGCCTTTCGATTCTAATACCTGCCTTTCGTTGAATGGGATGGGTTTTGCAAAGCTGCGTTCGAGCCATACATTAAATTTTATTGCTGTCGTGTTTATGTGGAGAGAAATACAGCGATGTTTTTCCCCATTTGATCTTAAAATGTGCAAACTTTCTTTGAATACCCAGTCTCGTTGTGGAGGCATAGGTTTTAAGACTGTGTTGGAATGCAGTTTGGACCTACACGAAACCATTGTCAGTATCGAACCCAGGCCCTGCCACGATTCTTGAGCGTGGTGGTCGCTGGCACGGTGGTCGATACTTTATGGAAATTACACTAGTACGATGAGGTGAAGGAGACTTTACACGACGGCATTTTGGCAGCTGAAGGTCCTGCAGCTACGCAGGTTTATTTTTTTCATGCCTCTGCAAGTTATTGTGCCTAGCCAATGTCATGCCACATTTTACACATTTAAACGTCATTCTATCTGCATTAAACGAACATTCATACATTTTTTGCCTTCGAACACGTTTGGTGAATGCGAACGAAGTGTAACAGTAGCGGCATGGGTACTGAAGTAACATTACAAATTAAATCTATAGGAAATATATAAGTTTAAAAAAACTAACTTGTAGTACCATATTTTATAAAGTTACATAAACTTCCAGAGACTAGCTGGCTCGTACAAACTCCAAATTTGAGCAAATTTTTAATTTCGTGGAAATATATATATACGTATTACGTGAACGCTTCATAATACTTTGTGACATGATGGAAATAAATATCTAAACATACTAGCCAGAATGCAAAAAGACGAGGGGCGAGAGAGCGATCTATCACCTCTGGCATCAAACGAGAAACTGTGCAGACGGTCGACATTGTTCACATGAGGAACATTCCCCACACTAGCACGCTGTGGCGGGCAATGCTGAAAACAAGAGCGGTAGAGGTACGGGATTAAGCGATGGTAAATAATCGGTCGGTTAAAAGTGGTGGGGTGACAGGTAACAGAATAAATACACATTTTCAATGGTAATATAATTAGTATTAAAACGAAAAATGTTTTTAGTCGGTCTTATTTAAAGATCTTAAAACAAAAAAATTTAAATTTTATAATTTATGCTTTTAGGTATACTGCTGACTAGAAAAATAATTTAGAAAAATAGGAATGAAAAATTACAGATTTCCTTGGCTATAAATATGACTGCCAACAGCTCAATTTATGGCTAAAGCGTCAGAATGAGCGAATACCTGTAGCTGGCGTGGCAGTGTAATCAAGAAATTAACTCCTTTTATTTGTTGAAAACAGAATCTAACATAGATAAAATAGAATCTAAAGATAATCAAAATTGGCTGCCGCCTGTCGGCTAAATCGGCAGCTCGCCTGGTGACGAAATAGATAAAATGGTGCCAGCTAGGTGTTGAAAATAGAATCCAATATGGAGGGCACCGATATTGCAACCTATACTTTAAAAAGCTAAGCAAATATGCCTGCCACCTGGTGGCTAAATCGACAACTCGCCTGGTTGGTGAATTAATACACTAGCGCCACCTAGGAGATGAAAACATATGAAATCCAATATGACAGTCGAACAAAGGTGAGAGACAAACTCCAGTAATGTATAAACCAATGAAAAACGGAAACCCAAGATTGGGGACGATCGATGGCTGTGACGCCTACCAAAATGGCTAGATTTACCAAGATGTTGGACTGAACCTACTAAGATGGCGGATGGCTGCACTTACCAAGATGTCGGTTGGAAACAAGATGGCGCATTGCATCGACTAAGGCGGTGGACTGCACCTATCAAGATGGCGGACGGCTGCACCTACCAAGATAGAATTTATTTGGAATGTTTTTATTTTTTAATTTTATGGATTTTAATTGGGTTTATTGGGTCAAAGGTCAAGGTTACATAGATCCAAGATGGCGGCCGGCCGGAGCCTAGTTCCTACGCCAGAAAATGGTGGCCGGCCGACTCCAATCTCCCACGCCAGACGCCGATGCCTCAGACACATCATAATCATATTACTGACATATTTCCTACTGTTATTTAATTTACCACAACGCTGGTGTAAGCAAAGAGCTTTTTGGTGTACGAAACATAAATTCCGGTGCTTCACACTAATATATATCACAGGAACTATAACTCGCTTACGTGACTGTTGACTTTAATAAAAAAAAAGGACAATTACTTACACAATATTTAATAACTGAATTATTGTTTTTTTTTTTTGTACTCAAGTGGTAGATAGCATATAGGCTAAACGCACATGAACTTCCTAACATTTATTTATTTTCCCTCTAATTTCCATCATTATTTTCTATAAACTATACCACTCTAAAGATAAATNACTTCCTAACATTTATTTATTTTCCCTCTAATTTCCATCATTATTTTCTATAAACTATACCACTCTAAAGATAAATTAAATATACGGCAAGTTGGCTAAATATCTCAAAACACTGAATAGAATTTGCCAACATTAAATGCGGAACCTCTGTGTGTGTATAACGTTAACATTTGACGCAAGTACCTTAAAGATTCGTCCTAACATACAAATATCTAAATTCTGTCAAAATATTTTGGCGAGACTGAAAATTTTTCATCGGTATTCAAACTAAATTCTGGTTTATCTTATATATATTTATAAGTTTGGAAACTTTGTGTTCATTTCGTACAGACTATGTAAGGAATGAGATTATGATTTAAAGATAATTTATGGTTTTTCTTTGTAAATTAATTTATGCTGGAATGACTGCTAGCCTCTCGTACACGAGTTAACCAACTGTCAGTATTATTCTTCCAATTTTTGTGAAACGAACCAACTATTAATTAATGGTTTAATTTAAAGTTTCATCTGCGTTTCCTTGATGGCATTTCTTTACATTATTTAAATTTTTTATTTCATTACTTAAAGCTTATTACAAAATAGTACTAAAAAGTGAACTAAAGAAAATTTGTTACTANACTAAAAAGTGAACTAAAGAAAATTTGTTACTAAATTAATTTTTCCTGCACCTACTCCGCCAAATGTATGTGTAAATACAAATACACTGTTATTAATATAGCATTGTATTAAGTGGTTTTTAAATAGACACTTTTTACACATAAAAAAAATATGGTTATCACGACTTAAAAAACGTATTCCCACAAATCATTTGACAATATATATGATAAAATATACGCATCGTCATAATTTAGAATAAAATATTCAGTAATGCAGCGGATACACAGATCGGAAAGTTAATCCCATTGTAAGNTGCGTTTCCTTGATGGCATTTCTTTACATTATTTAAATTTTTTATTTCATTACTTAAAGCTTATTACAAAATAGTAATAAAAAGTAAACTAAAGAAAATTTGTTACTAAATTAATTTTTCCTGCACCTACTCCGCCAAATGTATGTGTAAATACAAATACACTGTTATTAATATAGCATTGTATTAAGTGGTTTTTAAATAGACACTTTTTACACATAAAAAAAAATATGGTTATCACGACTTAAAAAACGTATTCCCACAAATCATTTGACAATATATATGATAAAATATATGCATCGTCATAATTTAGAATAAAATATTCAGTAATGCAGCGGATACACAGATCGGAAAGTTAATCCCATTGTAAGAGGCTGTTCACACTTAACTGAGCAGTTTTGAAACCAAATTTTTAAAAATACCACTGCTTTCACCTGCTTATATTTGAACGGGCACACTGATATGCATGCGGCCAGTATAGTTGCTAAAGATGCACGGTAAGTAGAACCATATTTTATGTTGAATTTAAAGTGTTAAGTAAACATCTGTGAATTATGAAATTATTTCTTCGCTTTGATTTTTTTATGCATATAAGTGCACGAATTAGAAAAAAGTGTAAATACTTAAATTTTATAATAATTTCACAATTTCAATACACAACGTGCATATGAGTTGTTCTCGAGCAGCGCTTTCAAATGTTCTTCGTTTACCATGAACATCTTATTCGTAATTTTGAAGCACTCTTTACATAATTATTTGCCTAATTACGTATTATAACTTGTATAATTGCAACGACGGCCGCATGTGCACATGCACCACGATGACAGCGATCGCTTTTCACTGGACAAATACAATACACCAAGTGTTCTATCGCGGTTTTCGAACATGCGCCGGCAATATGTCCAGAGTCCTGCAAAGAGAAAGACAAATTTTATTTGTTGCCTTGTCTTTATCAACAACTAATAAGGGTTTTTCTGCTGCAGTACACAAAACGGCCATATTACAAGACAAATATTAAACCCCTATATTATTTTTAAGTTTTTTTTGTCAGAATCTTTTTGATCTTCCTTTTTGACACCACAAAATTAAGCAATATCGCAGGAAACAAGCTTACTTTTTTATGTGTTTGGAAGCTTGGAACTGAAACGTGGTCTTATGTTTGCGTGACACTAATTTTGCCGCTCAGGTAAGTGCGTAGTTGCCCACTTGGTTTAATCGAGAACTTGGAAGAGTGTCTACCGGATTTCAGAATAAACGCTTGAAACATATGCAAGCATTGAAACTCTTTCGTTTAAGGCAGCAGTTAAAAGTATCTTTGTCATCGTCGGAGTGACTGGCTGAGATTCAAATATAATAATACCAATAATAAACTAATTCTAAAATTGGAGAAAAATGAAACTATTCTGATAACCGAACTGTATCTATTTTCGAGACCACATTTTACATACAATTTTTCTGACTCCACAGCAATGAAATAACTGCGAAGAAGTGGTACTGCACCAGCATTAAATATACTTGGACCTTCTTGCAAACTGCCATTATTAATTTTCCTGAGAGTTTCTACATTTTTACGACAGATGAACAAAGTGTATGCCCAGTAAAAAATTATTTGGCATCTAATTCCGAAAAATATTTTTGTACTACTACAGGTGAAATCTTACAAATTTACTTCACACTGATTTATGAAACATACAAATTATTTTATTTTTTCCATGTTTAGGCCTATATAAAATTCAAAGTCTTAATTACCTTTTTAATAAAATTAAAATTTAGTTTTACATACTCCATTTAAACATGTTGCAAGTTTTCTCATGTTTACTTGTAATGTTAGAAAACAATCTTAGAAACCAAATCCACAAGAATTATTTAGTAAAAATACAAAAATATTTCTACAGTGTTTATGTGTGGCGGTAAAGAGCGAGGAATAAAACGCAGAACGAGCAATAAACGGGTAAAAGTTATTTATATTTATGCGTGTAACATTTTAGTGGACTACAGAATTAAATTGATTGCTGTCTTAGGTTCGCTATTGTTTTGTTGCGAACAAATGCGACAGTAGACTGAAGAACAATTATTTCTGAGCCTATGATGGGACAAACGATTTTTATGAGCAAACACGGTACAGTTCCATTTCATATTTCTAGCAAAAGTTTTTCAGTCCTTCCGGTGTATAATGTTTGCAATTTTTGAAATTAATTTGGTCTTATTTACCCAGTTCATGTAAATAATCTGTCATTAGCGGTTTATGCTCAAGTAATATAATACAAACAGGAATCTTACTTAGTTACTTAAAAGCAGTATTGCAAACGACTGTAGCCATTTAGCAAACCTATGTATACAAAATCAGACACCGATTATATACATTTCAATGAAAACGTAACCATAGTCTCACTATAAGAAATTAATGCTGAGGGTTAAAAATTCGCTATGTTTAAATAGCGCAAAATTTATATTCAGTTGATGTAACTAAATATTTAATTTAGAAAAAGTAGTGTTATGGCCAACATCAACGCTGTTGTTTCGCACAAACACACAAATTTTTTATTTGACACAATTAAATTGTTGCGAAGAAAGTAATTCTCCTGCGAGAACACTTTTTAATTAACCATTATGTAAGATAATCTCAATTTTGGTTATGGTAATGTCCTGCTGATTCACAATACACAGTTTAGTGAATGTTAAAAATAGCTGACGTCACAGCCGGAAATTGAACCCACAGCGCTTGCTTGGTAAGCTTCCATTTCACTCACCAACCTTCAAGCGCCGTGACAGAAACGTTTAATATATTTTGTATTAAAATATTAACTTCTATACACATATACATATATACGTATATATTTCTCTTTATATACTTTCTGGTTACACTCACTTGATATGATATCGTCGAAATTGATTTTATCCACATTACGCTTTCCCAGCCATACCGAAAAGCACTATTGATACCCAAATTGTCACAAATTGTAACTGAACTCTCGAGATGTATTTTTGAACAAATAATTCGACAAAACGCAATAATGGTACTACCAAAAAGATTAAAGCCGGTTAATTAAACTATTGATTTTATTTTTATAACAAATTGGAGCGTTAACAAGATCAGATTGTTCCAGTCAACAAAACATTTTCTCAATTTTTAACAAACTGGTTTCTTGAATCTACCGCGATATAAATGAAACTTAGAGTATATAAGTAGCTTTACGCGTACTTGTGAAATGGTTGCGTTTACTAAACACATACATGTTGATGACGTAGAAACAACCAAACAGGTGTTTAGAGCAAGAAATTATTTTTTAATAAATAATTTTTTTTCAAACGGAAGTATTAGTATTTTTGGAGCAAGAACAGATTGCGTGAACAAAATATTGTTCAATGTAAACAAATACTCTCCATGTCAATATGTTTGGTACAAACAGCTGAATTTTTTTCTCAGCGCACCTACATGGAAAAACACAGTATGCCACAAACATAAGTTACGACAATCTTCTAGCCAAAGTTTATCTTAACTTGGATTATGAAAAAAACTCATAAAATATTAACTGTATTGTCCTATTCGTGTTGTACAATGTTCTTGTTTGCCCAGTATGGGAAACATTTTGATTGGATCGGATTTAATCTTCGGGGCCAAATTGCACATCAAAACACAAAAAGACATGAGAAGTAAGTGCAAATTGTTTATAAAAATTCAGTACGCTTGAATCGATGACTTCACTTAATGTAAGATTGTAATGAGATAAATATTTTATTAAAAATACATGTTGGTAATTATATAATATATTGTATTACAATTCAATCATATTCTATTTCCATGTATTAAATTCGAAATTACATTACAAAAATACCAAACGGTGACATTTGTCCAAACTGCTATACTAAAGGCAAATTTAAAGGTATCTCTCACATGTTTTGGTAAATTTTGTATAAAATTTTGTAACGTGTACGTGGTGAAGATACATTAAACAATTTCAGATTAACAAGTACATTAAATACAAACAAAAAACTGTATCATTTATATAACTAAAGCAATTCTTCTTTAAGCAGTAGAAACATAATTTGCCATGAAAACAGTACTGAGAGGTCGCCAATTACAAGAGGAATTGTGTGTATTAAATTGCGAAAGTTGTTCTAATTAAGTAAAATAACTCTGCAACCCCACTAAACAAGAAACTAAGAGCTGTTTACATTTACAAACTGTTCGGTGTAATTGTATTGTTTTTTAAATTTTCCTTGAAAAAGTTGCATGCAAAAATTCTTTGTTTATAACTACGCTGAATGGTTTCAGTGCCAAGATGATTTAATTATTAGTCCGTAAAATGAACATTTATAGTATGTGATATTTATTTACGTGTAGTAGTTGCAAAAGCTTCGGACCACCCTTAGCTGTCCCCACTGAAACANGCAAAAGCTTCGGACCACCCTTAGCTGTCCCCACTGAAACATGACACTACAGTGGAAAATTAAACTAATCTGATAAACAAAATAAAAGAAACGCTAGTCTGGTACATTCCTTTGATTTGAAGCATTTCAACCAATGCCACATTTTTCATTTATGTTCCTGAAATGTGAAAAGTTATATAAGCATAATTCTTTTAGTTTCCTGTTGAATTATTCTTGGTGGCAGCTATATACGAAGGAAATCACGTACCAATGGAGATATCACTATTACCTTTCCGCTAGTTTCGTGGGTTTACTAAAGCTTAAGATAGGAAATTATTAATGTAACTTCCCCTCACAGAGCACAAAACTCTAACAAGATCACACACGGTAAATAAACTCTTTCGTGCTATAATTTGAGTAGATATAGCAGGCTAAGCTAACGTCAAACAACTGGCTAGGTCTTCGCCAAGTTATATTTATTTAAAAGTTAGACGTTTGTAATATTTTTACAAAATTAATAACAGACAAAAATCTATTTCCTTATACCCACCTAATGCAGCATTTCGTACAGAATGTTTTATTTAAACTTTACGTGTATGTTTGTTCGACAATGTTCGTTTGTTAATCGATAAATGTAAATTGCTGTGAACTGTACACTGTTCATCTGTTAGTTACGAAAACTTACAATATACGAATTGAATTAATATGTCATCAAAGAATTTTGCGACAGATTTTGATACGAAATAAACGTTTCGCCAACTCATAAATAATGCGTTATATAAACGATTTCGGATAAAGGCCGACACCTGCGGAGTAAGTTTTCATAATTGAAAATTACGAAGTATAATTTAAACATTTTTCAGTCATATGAACCAACAAGTCGAGTTCATAATTAAAGATGGCAGTTAACGTATGCACCAAATTGTACAACTCATTATTATTTATCACATATTAAACTATTTAACAATCAACTAAATTCCATTAAAATTAATAATATTCCAGTCTAATTTATTTATACACTTTAAATATAATAAAAACAAAATGAATAGTTTTATCCAGGTAAGTGAACTTTGCTTAATATTTGCAACAGCTTGGTTAAATGAAGACTTTCGTGTATAAAGAAAATATATTCGAAAAATTTAAGGTGTAAATAATTTTTTGTGGTTCATCCAAGCGTGTCTAAAACATCCTCGAAAATTTCACTAATTACAACAAATAAGAGAGAATGATACACAAACACTATTCCATTTAAATAAAATCATTACTCTCTCTACGGGCGCGCACAAACACACACACCCACACACATGTACATATATCTATATACACATCCTAACTAATATTATAAATGCGAAAGTGCGTTTGTTTGTTTGTCCTTTTTTCACGTCACAACGGAGAAACAAATCAACGTGATTTTTTGTATAGAGGTAGTTGGAGAGCCGGGAAGGGACATAAGCTACTTTTATCTCGAAAAAATATCGCATTTCCTCAGGAAAAAAATGTTAGTAAAAATATCACTCGGGGTACGATGCTGCATCAATGTAAGTTGTTTTTGTGGGACGACGTCGCAACGGAGCAACGGATCAATGCAATTTTTTGTACAGAGGTATTTGGAGAGCCGGGAAGGGACATAAGCTACTTTTTATCTCGAAAAAATATCTCATTTCCTCAGGAAAAAAATGTTAGTAAAAATGGCGCTCGGGGTACAACGTTGCCTCNACATGTATATCTTTCATTTAGTTTATAGTTTCATTTTTACATATAAGAAAAACATTTCCAGCACCATGAAGGATTTTTTTAAATTGTATTTTTCCGATAACAGTACATTTATTTATTAGGAAAATTTTTATACACGTAACTCGAAAGTTCTTTGAGATAACAAACATAATAATTATGAATTATATTATAAATAGTAAATAAATAGTATTCTTTTATGTCACTCATTTATTTACAAAGCAAAAGTATTCCATTCTGTATTTTTATTCGGTCAAGCAACTAGAAAAAAATTTATATATCAGGTGCTTTATAATTATGTCTCCAGTTTCAACACATTTCACTGGTGACAGATACTAATTTTTTGGTGACTAGAGTAAAATTAAGTTGATTATATTTAATTATTGTATTTATTTCGATTGCTTAAAAATATACATGCAAATTCCAACTTCTCATTTGCAAACCACTTTTTGTAAATGTGTGCTTAAAATAGGCCATACTGTTAATTTAGCAAACACTAAAATTGACGCACTTAATTCTGAGGTATAGTAGAAACTAACAATCATATAATTATTACAAAACTAACCAGTCTGCAGGTCTCTGAATTAAGTACAGTTCACATAAAAATTTTACTTGAAAAGCGCATAAAAAATTACCAGACGGAAAATATATTCTTCAGAATTATTCAAAACAGGGTGAACAATTTTATAAATTTGCCTTACTGGATTTCTTTCATTTATGTAGGTTATATTTTTGCTATGAAGCTCCATACGCATGCAAACAGCTGTTGATTAAATGAGACACAGGATGGTATTATTTATATTCCTATAATATTTAACTTTAATATTCCGTGTCCAACATTTGAACATTTAAGACTATCATTAAGAAAAAGAATTTTAATCTGAATTGAAACACCGTAATGCAGCGCTGTGACATTGCAACGGTTATCATTAATCGTAGAATTAATTTAAAAAAATTGAAAATATGGTCCAATGAACTTTAATGTTTCGCCAGCCTCGGTAAAGTGGTATGTCAGTAACTCAACTTCGGTAAGTTATCCTAAATCCAATAACTTTCCGTCAAATAATTTGTTTCAACCTACCCAATTTGNAGTAACTCAACTTCGGTAAGTTATCCTAAATCCAATAACTTTCCGTCAAATAATTTGTTTCAACCTACCCAATTTGCAATTTGTAGCTTCCAAATCTGTCAACGAAACTCAAATTAAATATATTAACCAAACACGCATTTGAGAGGCACGCNGCAATTTGTAGCTTCCAAATCTGTCAACGAAACTCAAATTAAATATATTAACCAAACACGCATTTGAGAGGCACGCCCAAATACCTACACGAGTCTTAGCGTAGAACCTTACACCACCAACAATATTATTTCGATCGGATTTGTCACAAATGCCATAATTAAATGTTGAAATACCTATTGATTTTATAGCCTGTGCAAATATCAATTTAGCATTCCGCGAACAACCGCTTAAGAATTTTTGCACTTACATACCAAAAAAATTAACAATAGCAAAATTTATTAGTTTCTCTTATTATTCGTCTCTTGTAATATGGGCGCATTCATTCCAACTATTGCAGCTTATTAATAAACAATTAATTCAACAACATAACATCAATTGACGATCTAAGCCATATCATAAAAGAACTGACTACAGGAAACGTAAATACAAAATAATGCTTGAAAGTTAATGAAGACCATATATATATATTTGATTATTATGTTTGAACAAATGGAAACTTTTCAGTGAAACGAAATTGTGAACATGTATGCCTTTATATATATTTAATTTATTTATAAACTGCTAAGCTCAAGCTTTTTTTATATAATTATTTTCTTAATACGTGTTTGTGTGTATGTACACGTTATAAAGTGTCAATATATGCACACTTGTGAATACATATGGCATCAAATAAAAGCTTTATGTAATATATAAAATAAATTTCTAGTCATTCGTTAGATACGCGACATGTAGAGGCATCCGTATAAAAAATAACGCTCTAGAAACTAAGACAAGTGAATTCTACCCAATAGTTAACAATATTTATAACATGCTTGGGTTGTGCTTACGATACGTTTGTAAGTTAAAATTTTACAGCAAATTTTCTCAAAGTGAAAAAAAATCTTTATAAGGGAATTGCATTTATATGGCCCCAAAATAACTATCCCTAACAGAAACAAAAATCTTCAGTAAAAATCCTTAAAAATACAAACATTAATTTTAAATGTTATAAGCACATACGTTGTCTTATTGAAATAAAATTTATTAGTTTTNCCTTAAAAATACAAACATTAATTTTAAATGTTATAAGCACATACGTTGTCTTATTGAAATAAAATTTATTAGTTTTCCTTTTTAAAATTTTATATTGTCCAATGATGAAATTTTTGAATGGCAGTTTACTTACAATATAATATGAATTACTGAACTATACTTAATCAAAAACGACTTCAGTCTCTAAACAGAATAAATGTATTTCTACACTTTAAATTTATTATAATGACATAGGAAAATTCCATTACTAAATATATGAATTAAAGAAAAAACCCGGTTAATACCGCCAAAAATTACGACCGAGCTCTTCTGTTTACTTCTGTATATTTTGTAATGTTAGAAGCAATATGAATTTGGACCAAAGAAAATTGAACGAAGTTTAAGGCCTTTAACAAGGTAAACAAAATATTGGCTTAACTATGTAAAAACGTATTACAAACGCATTGAAAAGACAATTAAATTAAGTATAAATACTTATAAAATGTTATATGTGAATGTTTTATAAACCCTTCCTTGCGGTATCAAGGATCGAGATATTTTAATAATTGTTTAAATATATTAGTTTTAAAATGAAAGAGCCGCGGTGGTGTAGTGGTTAGTCAACTCGCCTCCTACCTGGCCGAAACGGGATCGATTCATCGGCGGGGCTGTAATCGGATTTTGGCATATGGAATTTGTATCTGACGATGCCGTTGATATGCGGGTTTTCTCAAGGATATACCGTTCCTCCCACCCCTACAATCCAGCGCTGCTCCGTACTCACCTCGCATCACCCTCATCGGCTCTCAAGTCCTTGATGTTAAGAGATGCCCAAATCTCTTCACTCACTTTTAAACTGAATAAACATATGGTTTAAATATATTTAAATAGCAGTCTATTTTAAAAAAACGGGTCTTTCCTTGTTTCGGTTATGAATTTCTTGCGAATTTGTCGCGAAAAGTGCGTTATTTTCGCGTTAATATTCTCCAACTTACCGCCGGTGCACTCGATAACTGGAAATAATTTTATGAACACGGGTAAGTGTACTAAAATACACACATGACAAGAATAATATCTTACCGTACAAATATTTTTAACTTGTCATAATATCTGCAGAGGAAGGCGTCGTCTCAAATATTCACCATTGGTATGAGTTGAAATATGCTTTAATGAATATTTAAATGTTTAAACTCTGTATATTCTAGCCATTGCGACAACATTTACGGCAAATATTTATGGCTGCAATTTTGTAAGAAAATGAACTGTCGCATGACTTTTAAGTGCACGAGCTAGATTTTAAAATAAATATTGGTCACTCATTTTTCTTCGATGTCACGCAATTCACATAACAAAGCGCACTTATACGCAGAAATAACACCGTTATCTTGAGGCCGTCCTAGAAACTGCATGTATTTGACGGTAAGCTTGGCTTGCACTAAGCTGCATAGATGCACGTGTGGTGCAGCCGAAACCAGACCGCGATGCAACGCTTTCTATGAAGAACCAGTTGGCGCAATTTTATTTTCGCCAACCAGTTCCCTGCGATTCCATCCCTTCACGAGCGTACTTGCTTGCAGAAAATTAAAAATTTCCGATGCGTCCGGCAATTGTTGAACTGCAGCGGAAGGGCATAAACTCAGTGTCGTGGGTTCGTATCCAGTACGCTCTATTCACATGTAAATGAGCCGCGGGGGCTATACCGGTTCGGCCATCCCCTGTATGCGAAAATCCTGTTCTAGACGGGCCGCTTTAGGGGGTTGGGGCGGTGGAAGCAAGTTTTCCGTTTCTGCAATGCCAGTGGCGCGAAGGCCATTAGCAAGGAAATACGCGAAAAGTATTCTAGTCAACTCGTCGACTTTACCAAGAGTTTTATTTCTTCGAACAATGCCGCATTTCAAATCTCCTATTTACTGTCGACGTTTTTTTAAAATGTTTTTTTTTTTAATTCGAGTGTGCGAGTGCTTACACAAACGTGGGAGTTAATGCTTCACAGAGTGATCTCCTGTGGGGAAAAAAAAGTGTATCTTTTTCATGCAGACAGGCGTTGAAGTGAAGCGTTCAATTCGGAAATGTTATTTTCAACATCGGGTGCATAGCCCGTTTAATTGTTAGCATACATCAAATTACGTCGCGTATTATCATTGGGTTAGTGCGTTTAGTATCCCCACTTCTAACGGCGCAGTTGATTAAATGATATCAAACACATAGGTGCTGTTTCCGTAGCGAGAGCTCAGCTCGAACAATAGAACACAATACCAATACCCAGCGAGTACTAAATTATCAATAGTTTTCAATTCGGCGGCAAAATTTTTACTCTGCTGGCGAGGATGACAAATATTTTTTTTCCCCTCCGTCCGTGCCGTGCAGCAGGGCGAACCGTCATGAATATCGCAGGCATTTAATTCGTAAATTGCTTGTGGTCGTGGAATCAATAATTTGCGAACGCGTGTGTAGCGTGAGGCGTTTCCTGCTATCGGCGGGGTTTGAAGCGTGGAGCCGCTGGAAGGGGAGATGCACAGCGATGGCCGACCACTCGGCCCGCCAATCGCAGCCAGCCAGGGGTGGAGTTTAGCGGCAGGGCGGCTCCCACGCCGCGCTTCCACCCGCTGCACCACCTCACCAATTATATACATTTCTTTTATTTGCCTCCGGAAAGGAGAGAACGCTCTGCTTAAACATGCATGCCCGTACTCGTTATATGAGCGCGGTTCTATATTCTCTATTCGCCATGCACACCTACACACTACACTGCAGTCACGCTTGTTTGTTTTCCCTTTCCATTGCCCTTTTTTTAAAAAAAATTTTTCTCCCCCTGGGAGCACGAACTGCCCATTTGAACAAAAATGATCACAAATAACGTTTAAAAAAAAACACGCACATGTTTACTGAGAATTATTATTAATTTGCTTGAATTTCGTATATGCGAGTGAGAAAATCAAATGTTCTGCTACACAATTCGTACACTTTGTACTCTGCTGAAATATACAATTTAGCTTTTGTTTATTTTAAATGTTGTTTATGTTTGAATGACCACTAGCAAAATCACAATTGTGCACTTCTGTGTAATTTCGCCATAAGTTAGTAAATGACACATATACCAAGTAAATTATATTTTATACTAAGCTGAAATATAATGGGAACGGAGATGGCAACTTGCTTATTCCAAAAAATGACCCGTACTTAGCTAACCTTTTTACAGCAGGGTATTTAACGTTTTTCACGGGTGTTTGTGTTTACCAAATATATTGGCCATGAAAAAAGTTCGATTTCTTCTCGTAATGCCCAATTCATATCATATAAAAAAACTTTAATTTTTGAATCAAAATTGTTGGTTCAAAAACTGTGTAGGTTTTAAATTATGCGGTCAATAAGTTTTACATTTACCTTGATCATCTCCAAGGAAAGTTTTACTATAGCTACGAGAGGTGATTTTTTGACGTCCAAAAATTTAAACTGTGAGATATTGGTTTTCATTTACTATAATAGCCATTGCCCAAAATAGCCTACTCATGCGCCGAATATTCGCAGGGATTTAGACAGACTGGGTTTTTGCGGAACATTTTTGGACATTTTGAATTGTAATAAAAATGCTTCTGCAGTACAGAATAATATTTCACGTGCGTTTATGTTTTTTTTATTATTGTGTGATTCAACGATAAAATGAACGCTAAAACACTGTGGAATATTGCAAACGTAAGTATATTTGGTACAAACTAGGTAGGCCTACTCAAGGCGTGTGTTCTAAACCTAAGTTATATATATACATATTTTAACAGTTTAATGGAACAGAAGACTTTTAATAGTGCTGCCAAAATATCAGTAACATCTATCTGTAGATCATAGTTTTGCAGTCTAAATTTCAGTAGCCAAATATATAATTGGAAAATTTAAGTATATAATCTAAAAATCACATTATAATTTCGAGGAAAAATAAATGGTTTTCAAAATTATTTTATTTATTTAGCAGATATATATTTTTTAACTTTAGTTCTCTAAAACTGCTTCCAGGTTTCATAAAATAACTTATCCTGTCTCCCTCATCCCCAATTTTCAGAGCTATACTTATAAACTAGTAAGAGAATTTTTAAAAACAAAATTACATTAGAGAATAAAATTATTTTAATTGCAAGTTTTTATATGAATATGACTTACGCGTCATTAGTGTAGTAATAAACGGTTTGTCGGTTTGTCTGCATGTCTGTACGTATTATTTACTTGAAATAAGCGATATAAATAGAGAACATATNCAAACGGTTTGTCGGTTTGTCTGCATGTCTGTACGTATTATTTACTTGAAATAAGCGATATAAATAGAGAACATATTTGAATGAATTCTTACATTTTTGCCATTGAAACACATCAACAAATATAATATACTTTTTAAGTTAGGAAATCTTATACTATTTCATATTAAGGAAATTTAAGCTACACAAATAATTTTTAGACTATTTCCTTTGTTAATTGGAGATAAGAGATCAGTTAATTGTGTGCATATGNTTAAGCTACACAAATAATTTTTAGACTATTTCCTTTGTTAATTGGAGATAAGAGATCAGTTAATTGTGTGCATATGAATGTATGTGTGCGCTTGCGTGCGTATTGCTTGGCCCTTTTCCCGCTCGACTTCAGCCTTGCTGACATAAATAACANAATGTATGTGTGCGCTTGCGTGCGTATTGCTTGGCCCTTTTCCCGCTCGACTTCAGCCTTGCTGACATAAATAACAATTCACATTCTATATTTCAAATATATTTACTTTGAAATATTTATTGTCTTGTCGATACTGGCTGGCGAAAATGAGCATTTTACGAAAACACAACGTGAAATCATTCTAAATTACGTTAATAATGCATGCAATCAAATTGAGAACAAATTTCCACACATTCGTTTACCAGGACTTAGGTTATTTAATACGTTTGTTTACAGCCTAAGGCATTACAATTTTAAAATCATTATTTACACTTCCACTTAACCAGTTTGCTTAAAATTTTATATTTTAAAACTTGGTAATATTTCTGAAAATAGGTCAGCAATGGTTAACAATTACTGCAATATTTTATTACTCTTAATGGCAATTTCAATTTATTTGAAAAGTGGTCTTTCGACTAAAATTTTCCAATACAAACTCAATTAACACTATATTTCAACAATAATGACTAAGAATGAGAAGTGTCTTTAATCTTTAGCAACTTTTTAACGTTGTGTATAAAAATTCTTAAATTAAGTTATGCATCATTTAAAAATTGGAAACGAATTTCGTTCAATATTAGTTACCCGAAACTAGGAATTTACTTTGCTCCTAAATCTAAGTGCTTACTATATTGGAAAAAACATGTATTTTTTAGTTTGTATATACACTAGTGGCCATACTATTATGACCACTTGATACTTATAGGCAGATCGGCCATAACTTCACGCTGTTGCCGCTAGAGGGCGAGATAGCAATAAAAAGGGAATGCAGGACAAGTGAAGCACCAATGGCATTGTGTTGCTTGCTAAGAAATGGGCAAAAAACGTGATTTAACTGAGTTTGAATGCGGGATGATTGCACGCGTTTGAAGCGTCGGAACCAGTATCAGCAAAGCGGCTGCACTTGTGAAGTGTTCGAGAGCAGCAGTTATTAATGTTTACAGAGAGTGGACTACCAAGCAGAAAACCGGGGTCTCTATGTCAGGCTTGTGGTCATCACAGGCTACTGAATGCTCGATCTGAAAGGAGACTTGCCAGAGTTGTCCACTCCAACAGAAGAGCAACAGTACGTCAAATTGTGGGGAATCTTTATCAAGGAACAACTGCGAAGGTCTCCGAACGAACTGTTCGCCACACACTACACCGTATAGGCTATGGAAACCGACGAACTGTTCGAAAGCCTCTACTGGTCATAATAATTTGGCCACTCAGTGTATATATACTGTACAAGAACTGCTTCAATGTATTGATTTATTCGATTTAATAACAATTATTTCAATTTAACGCTTCTTCTTAAAAAAAAAATTACGATATTATTTATAAAAGTGTTTTAAGAACCCTTTAAATTGACTTAAGATTTTAATAACACACTTCAATAACTCAGATAGTATGCATGTCTGAAAATCATACTGCATGAAAGATAGTTTTTAGATTATTTCAGTATCTTAAAATAATATTATATGACGGAAAGAAAACCTGTAGCGATTTTTACTCACTTCACTTGGAAATGAATTTTTTCCAACGAGTTTGACGACATTTGTAAACGAAATTATAACTTACCAGAATATTTCATTAACAAAGCACATTATTTGAGCCACAAAAAAAAATGCTATCAATTATAACTTACAATCCTTTCTTATAAAACCTTCAACGTATCAATATGCCTAATAGTTTATCAAACGCATTAATCATTGAAATACTTTTATATCGGTGAAACTCATGAAAGTGTTTAGACGATGTTTAGTATTTTATTACTATCCATAAGTTGTTTTTAAATAAGAAATTATCTCTCAGACAGCGTGTGTTTTGAGTAATTTTCCATACAATTAAGTTTTCAGTAACTTACTTTCCTGTATTGAGAAGCACAGTCGGTAACATTGTTGTAATCAACGCTACACTCAAAAGCATACAATGTAAGCTAATAGTCTTTAATAATTCTTCCTGTTACATACATTCCAATAAAACTAGTATACGTTCCAAAATATACAGTTTCTCTGGGAAAAAAAACATTATTTAATCAGTACGTAAACAAAGCATTTTTACCCTGTACTGCCTGACTTCCTCTTTGGAAATAAACACTTGTTCTAGGCACTCCCTATGCAAATGGGTGTCCCGTAAAAATACACATGTTTACTCTGTAGATAAACATTTATCTGTCAAGTACAACAAAGTTTTACAATATTTAAATTACCCCTTTACATTAAATTGATTGCAAAAGTAGAGAAAAACAAAATGGAATCGTAAATAAATAATATTATTCGAGTCTCACATCTCCACAATTTCCGAGATTCCACATGTAAAATGCTTAAGCAGAAACAGTGATTCTGGTTATTTAATACTTTTAGATGTTGAACTTTTTTGTGTTGATTTTTAAACAAGCAAAGTTATAAATATTATATATATAGAACTTTATGTTGTCTATTTAAATCGAACAGGGGTTAAGCGCGTTTAAAAGTTTATCTGTTTTATTTATACAGACATATAACATGCACTATTTTTACAAACTTAATTAATTATTTAGTATATAAGAATTTATCTTCCCAATGTAATACATTATACAAATCCCCCGACGAACTAGTTGGAAAATCGAACCATTTTTAATCCCGAGGTAATTGCATATGTTTTAAAAATGTTCATATGAATATATATTTGTCAATAGCATACTTATTAATTTTTCATATTAAGTGTCCTGAATTCTAAAGCGCCGTTAAATAATTTTGGAAGTTACACAATCAAATATAAACAAAATGTTGATTCCCTGCCTGGTATTACTATCTACTGGACACTTAAACAAAAACGTGTCCCACTTATGAAATAAAAATTATGCATTCACCAAAACAAAAATTAGAAAATTAATAACCGTCGGTGTTAAAAATATGTACGCGTCTGGAGAAAAAAAAACAGAATTGATAACGGATATGTTACATTAATTATTTTCTCCACATATACAACTAAATGTTTGAAATGACATTCTTACTCTTTAGATTAGACAATGCACTTATATATTTGGACCATACCAGCTGAAAGCGTATCAACTATCGATTTCAAAATCATAAAGTTCTGCTATAATTTTTCACTTCACAGTACATAGGTACCAGTCTCTGTCCCAGAGATATTGTATAAATATGATCAAGCATGTCACAGATATCTTCAAATATTTCATACATTTGTAGAAATGTCAGATTGCGCAAATGTTTGTCCAAAATCGGTTTACATTTAGAAAAACTAGTCGAAATTCTGGGGAATCAAAGAACTCGCAAATATAACAGCTTACATCTATTTACCCACTAGTACACATCTGAGATATGGTTTCGATGTAGGCGCTTATTAAATAGTGAGTAAATTGCAAGGTTAATTTTTCTCAACGGTGGTACAGGATATACCTCTTTGAATTCAACAAGTTACGTTCCAAATTCGTAAGAAATATATCTTACACGTGGTACGGTTATTGAAATTTTTACCCAAAATTTCAAAGTGTGGAAGTAAATGTACGTTGACTTTATAATGTTTCTGGGTGCCTATATATAAGACATTATATATTTTCAAAGTTTTAAGTACTGGTATGATTTCAGAGATATATTTGTGTACCGACTTTGGTAAAATTGATATTTATTAATTTTCCCTGAAATAAATCGTACGCTTCTTATTGTCTCAAACCGTTGTCGTTTTTATTTACGGAGGCAAATATTACGTCTAACATGAAAATAGTTACAAAAACTCCTACCGGTTACTTGCAGACCAAGTTTGGTCTTAATTCCTTTGTTTCATTATAAAAAATTTAAATTTATTTATTGATTTAATATCTACGTGTGCGTTTTCACGCCTGTTGGCCGCAGGTATGCCACACTGACATACAGTTTCACATGCAAGCTGCACCGATATCCATGTGTTACTCGGGAATGCAAACATAACGTGACGTCACAGCAACCTGCCACCATGTTAGAGCTCAGCGCAAACATTACGGGGCCGTTGAAATGTAAATACGGAGGACTATGTTAAAGTATTTGAAGTTTTAGGGACCATTAAGTATTACATGCGTGTAAACATTTAAGCTCCGGCTGAATATTTCAAAATTTATACGATATTGAATTAACAAAGAGGAAAAAGATAACAGGAGGAAATTCTTACGTTGGTGACAATTTGTGCGCAATATCGAACCAGAAATATGCAACAATGTGCTTAAACAAGTTGTTATTTAAAAATAATATTTTCCTAGCAAATTATGGTTTTGGTTGATGACCTACTTCCAAACAAGCCGTTGCAAATGTAACTGCTATTAAAAATGTGTCTAAAAATATTATTATAAATTACATAAAAATTTGGAGTTGAGCCAACCGAACCCTTTAGTTTGGCCAGAGAACTGGATATTGTGTTGAGTCATCTTATTTTTCTAGACGTTTACAAATTTGGGAGTTTCTCTTTATGAGATCTTTCCCCCGGAACATCTTTGGTCTCGCTTATATTGTTTAGAAGAATTTTCGTATTTAGCAATTAAACAGAACAATGAGGAAAACTGTATTATATAAACAAAAATAGTCTGATATATTCAGAGACCCAGTAAAGACGTAGCACCTGTGATTATGAAAATACAATTACATTAAATTTAATTAGACAACTCTATGAAACCGTTAATTTCATAGTTCTCCACAATTCTTCCTAAAAATATTATGACAAATAATTTAATACACTCAAACTCGATTAACTTCTTTCATTTAACCAATCTGTATATTATGTTATATTTAAGAGTTCAGCAAAATTTTTTCCATAAATATTAACTCTAACCAAATTTCGCCTACAAAATAATATGAAAAATTAATTTTGGTTTTTAATTATATAATTTGGTATCCTACTAAAAATTGTCCCTCCCTAAATATTAACTATCAATAATTCATTTTAAAATTTTATTAAAACATTTTTTATTTGAAGTGTTTTAAACCACACAATTAAGTTTGGTAAATAATTTAATTTCATCTTCGTTATTTTAATTAACTGCATAAAAATTTGTTTTGAAAATTTAAATTTTAATAATTAGAAAGGAAGTTTGATCGAATTGTAATGCTGGAAACTAACACTTCCGTTGATTTGATATGTTTCAAAGTAGGTGTTGTACCAAAATAAGCTGGGAAAAAGTATAAATGCCAGATTCTGATTATCCACAGGCTTTTTTTAAGTATATATGAACGAGTGAATCGATTTGTATAGACATTACCTGTTACAAATTCTGTCACAATGCATTTTAATACGTCAAGTTCATCTGAGAAGAAGGTCGAGCCGTTGAAGGTTGGAGACATCGCGAAGTTGAAGGTTGGAGACATCGCAAAAATACGCTTTAGTTTTCAGCAATGAGATGTTACTCTAATTGTTTATAGCTTATCATAAACGGAAGGTCTCTTATCTTAGCCTCTTTGTGTACGGAAAAAAATGTTGTGAGCCTTACTGGTGTCATGAGTTACACATTCCGCTACATCTTGCCTAGTATTACAAACGATTTTCATCTTTTCTACATTTCATACTTGCTGAAATAAATTATTGCTTATTTTAGCAACTTGCCTAGTTTAGACTTATGTTCATTACATCGTTTTTTATGTAGCGTTATATTTTAATCAATAAATTATAATGAATGATTATGGAAAGCCTTTGCAGTGGGCTAATTTCTGAAATGTAAATTCAGGAACATAATTTGAACTATGAAATCTCTTTCTATGGAGTTTATTTTCTTAGCAATGCCACTGAATTAACCAAACCATCACACAGCAAGATTTGGTTCAATGAATAGATTTAGAATTTAAGAAAAGTTGACTCTTTGATTGTTTTTCGAGTGATAACGCGTAGATACCTCAAAATCACTACATATGCAAAAACAATTGGTAAATGGTTCATTAAAAATATTATTATTTAGAACCCTACAACAACAAAAATAATTTATGTTCTTTAAAGCTGATGTAAAAAATGTGGTTTAAACAATTGTTTTCTTCAAGTAATGTAAATTTTAATATGTCGATTGACCGACAGTATTATTTTGTTAATTTTAAGAGAGATATTGTGTCATCGTTACTGATTTTGTAGTTTATATCCATTATGTTTTGCAAAAAGTTAACCATTTTTTAAATGAAAAGCATACACTCTATTAACTATTGCCGTACGGGATTGTCACAAGCGCTCAAACAGCGGTTCAGTTAATGTAACTATATCAAAATATATCATGTAGTTCAACTTCTATTATTGAGTTTATGTTTCGTGAATGCGCTCACTGCGAATTATTTTCATAGCTCATAAAAATATTTACAATATTATTAACTTCATAAATATCATATTCAGAGAAACTCGTCACACTGTAAATTGTACGCTATAAACAAAATTCCCAGTTTTGATTTTTGCAATAGATTCGAAAGTAATTTTTTGAGTGTGCTAAAATTTTTTAGATTTAGTAACAAAATCTTAATTATATGGGAAATGAAGTGTTTAAATCTCAGAAATATGGGAAGGCATATATTCGGTAATAAGTGCAAACATTTTTTTTATATTTGTTGACAATTTTTCAGGATATGAGACTTATTAGTTTTAAAGCCACGGATTTTGTTTAGGAATTAATTACTTATTACATTTTATTTAATAAATATAGACTTAGTGCCTAGTGAAAGTATTTATATATAACAGCTACTATTTATTTTGCCACATTTACGAAAATATGCAGAATGATATCTGTTACCTATCTCTTCCAACTGTATAAGTGTACATTCCATGTTTTTAAGCCAATCACATGTGTGTTTTAGATATACGGAAGCCTCGGTAATCATTGTCTTTCTTGGAATGTTTCAGCAACTTCGTAAATAAGAACCCCAGATTTTCCAAATCTGAACACTCCAGTTTGTTTTGTATAATATAGTATCAGAAAAATTCGAATTAGGACATTAATAATTCTTGATAACGATTCTTAAAATAAGAGTATAAGATTTGCATTTTTAATTCTCATTCTTTGTCCATTATCAATTTTCTTGTTACGATTAAAGCGCAAAACTAATCAAGAAATAGAACTTCAGGGATCCGTTATCCAATAAAACGGCTATTCTGTTCGAAGTCACCATCGAAAATAAACTTTAATATGCAAAACTCAAGGACTTCAAACCCTGCAAATTGAGCCGATTTGGAAATAAATATAAAGCGCTGAGGATGATATCTGTATGCAGGATTGACCTTTTTATAAGTCACTATTACAAAATACAAGTGACTTCAAAGTATGCTTAAATCATACTGTATTTTTTTTAATTGCTATATATCTGCAAAGAAGTATTCTGTTACCACACGTGCGTCACTGTCAACACCATACAAAATGTTGGGTCCCACATTTCACTTGTCATTATTTTACCGATCTTCATGATGCTGTTTTCTATAAACATGGTTTGCATTATCTCGTGAAGTATATTGGTGGTAAGTTGCAAATATTATAAATATAATTAAAGTAACCCTCTTCAAATATTATATTTTGATATAATCCAAACTCGGAGATGCAGGAGAGGCTCCTTAAATTTTCTATGAAGAATTATAAAGAAAAGCTGTACAAATAACTAGAGCAAACATTTTTGTTAACAGCGTTGTTGCTAACTCCAACTAGCAGACGTTTTCATTTCTCTCAGCAAATTTAGAAGGGGGGAAAAACCTTTAAAGTTTGTTAAGAAACTCGAGTGAATTTCATTGCAGCTCACTAAATCAGGAAATCGTTTAAGAATATAATACCGCGTCAAGAATTTAAATTAATAAAATGCTGTAACACATACGGTTAACGCTATCATAAAAATTCTTGCAAGTAGTATTTCCGCCATAAAAAAATAAAGCAGTTCCTGTAATTTACATCAGAGTCAGAATAAATGCATTTTTTTTATTGTACACAATATCTGAAAAATAAATGAATTTATTGCCGTGAACACATGAAATAGAAATATCTACCCAATCGTCTGAAAACGTAGTTCCTTACATCAAGGTGAGAATTTAAATACAATATTACTGGAAATAACAAATCGACCAGACTAGTCATATTATTATTGTTAAGGGGATTGGGTAACTTCAATATGAAGTGGAAAACATANATAACAAATCGACCAGACTAGTCATATTATTATTGTTAAGGGGATTGGGTAACTTCAATATGAAGTGGAAAACATAGTCATTATTGGCAAGAGAAAACACCTCATTTCATGATACTAACCTGTACGCAAAAATAGCTTGAATAACAGTAATGTAGGACCTTCACAGTATTTCAGAAATAAGTTTTTCCACAATATTTTGCCTGATTTTCTTTAAAAAAATGTATTTGTGTTGGCATTGCTGGTAAATTTGTGTTTGTTTTCACTGTTATATCTTGGTTGTTTCCAGAGTCATTTCAATTAAAATCTGTGTTATGATTTTAGAAATATTTCGCGATAGAATCGGATTTTTTTTCTTTTTTTAAAATATTATTAGAACACATTGAGACTTTATTTAATTTTGTGAATATACAATCGGCAGCATCTCAAAAAAATATTTTAATAATTGATAGATTCTCCCAGAAAATGANAAATATTATTAGAACACATTGAGACTTTATTTAATTTTGTGAATATACAATCGGCAGCATCTCAAAAAATATTTTAATAATTGATAGATTCTCCCAGAAAATGAGCTTTTATTGTGGTGTCTATACACAAATTTATTTAAAAAATGGAATTTTTCTGCCACATGCGTCTATTCATCTGACTGTCGTTACATTACATTTTAACAAATTTGGAATAAATATAGCCGATTAGGTACAGGTTTGTGAGTAAAATATTTCAGTTTGGAAAAAGATGACTGAAAAGGTGAAATTAGACAGTAAATTAAATAAATTACTTTAAATCAAAAATTAAAAATAATACATTTAATTCGTCTTACACTTCTCGGCAAGTTAAAATATTAAAATAAAAGATTTATAAATAAACAAAATTATGTAAAAAATATTGAAGTTAATTTATTCCTATGGTAGTAGATTTAAATTTAATTTAAAATTTATAAGTCAAACCTTTTTCGCTAAGAAAAAAATTAATTTCTCTATTGGGAAGCAATCTCTAGGGCATTATTTTTGCGTTAATATTCATAGTTATTCTAACTCCATAAACATGGGTCAAAATTGTACATAGCACATTAAGTATTATTTTAGTTTCACAAAATATTTATTTTAAACCCCTTTAAGCGTTTTTCACACTTTGGCACAATTTACATTCTTATAATGAATTGTTGTTTAAATAGATGCTAAACGATGTATGAAGTTTACAAAGGATCATAGAGCCCAAATTTTATTCGTACTTGTCCTGAATGCAATGAGTCGTTTCCACGAATGTTAATAATTTGCCAAAAGATAGCAAAAATTTTCCGGTCCCATATTGTAATTAGTTACTATTTCCGGTAATCAAAGGTTTTTTATTTGCGAAAGCATGACAGTTGTGCGTATCCTTAAATGATTTTTTTTGTAACTTCACTGAACGAGTAAAATTCTTTAAACACATTTTTTTTCATTTGGTATCTTGTGCTTCGAATGCACATATTTAATACAAAATAATAACAAAGGGGCAATAGTAGCGGCTTACATGCGGCTACCAGCCCCATAACGTTTCAGATATAAGGAAGCCGTGATAATGAACTTATTTCTCAGAAGTTTCCAGTTGCTACATAAAAAAGGTAAACACCCCAGTTTTCCCAAAACTGAACACTTCGGTTCTTTTATAAAATTAAACAACAGAAAAATTCTAATTATATTCAGCAATTCCTGATAATGATAATTTATGTTTTAATTTGAGATCAGCATTTCTGTTCTCACTATTTGTCCATTACCGATTTAATTGTTGTCATTATAAATATAAAATATGTAAAATACAAAACAAGTAAAAAATTCCTCCATCACTTAAACGTTTACTAAGTCCACGCCCACCATTTAAAATAAAATTTAATCTGAAAAAAATCAATGATTTTAAATAGTGCGGAACTTGTGAATTCGATAAGAGGTCTGAGGCGCTGATAATTAAGACTTCGTGCAGGCTTTATGTTTATACAAATAACTATAGAAAAATGCCGGTGAATTCAACGTAAAGAGCTATACTGCATTTTATTTCCGGTGGTGTTTTCTCCAACAAGAAGTATTCTATGTCCACACTTTCTTCAATTTTCGCTGACTTACAAAATTTCGGATACCTCACTACGCTTTTCCTTCTGATAATAGCAGCATCTTTTACGACGCAATTACCGATAAACACAATTGGCAGTAGCTCTTGGAATAAAATGGTGGTATGTTCAAGAATGATCAAATCTGATTAATAATATATTTTTCCAGGTTTGCTGATAAAATAAATCCAAAGTCAAATATGTAGGAAACATTGGTCAAATATTAAATGAAAATAATGTATCCAAACTATAACAACACAAATCCGAAAAACACTTAAAATGACCGCGCTGTTCTTAACTATAGCTATCACAGCATTTGATTTCTCTCGGTCAATTTGAAAAATGCAAAATGTCTTAAATGTTTGCTTAACAATGTGCGTGAATTTCAGAAAAAAATGTCTTGTAATTATGATGTTAAAGAGTTACATTTGCGACCCTGAAACTCGCAATATCAGAAAATGATTTTGTAATACAACATATAACAAAATATTTAATTAAAAAAATCTTGCTGTGTGCTCTACATACAGTTAATGCTAGTAGTAGGTATAAAAACTCTTGCAATAATTATTTACGCCAAGGAAAATATAGCATTTCCTTTAACTCACAGCAGAATCGAAATAAAAGAATCCTTCTCTAATGTATATTCAAAATTTCAGAAAAATAATAGATTGATTAGAGTAATAATGAATTACAAACCATGCATTAATTAAAATTACAATGTTCTCGTAGAACACAGCGAATAAATGTGTTTCGTGTTAATAAATTATCCACTTAATTTTCTGTATTGCTAGTTGACTTCATCGCGCTGACAGTTACAATTGAATATTACTGGAAACAACAAACCAACCAGACTTGCCATGTAGTTATTATTTAATGCACTGTTTAAGTTATGTTTCTTAAGGAGACAACCTTTACATTAATGCCAAGAGAGGTCACATACTTTCAGGTATACTAAACCTGCTTTGCACATAGACAATTGGAAAACGGTAATGTTTTAAAAAGTATAATGCTAAGAATTTTGCACAATTTTTTAAAAAAAAATTATGTGTTGCATTTTAACTTCCCTGCATCTAAACTGTGTCTGCTTTCGCTCTAACATCTTGGTTCATTCAAGACTGGTTTCAGCTAAAATGTCCTTTATGGCGAATCGAAATTTCTTACGGAATTTCGTATTAAATCAACATAATTTCAAATCACCGAGACTTTATAAAAACCTAAATTATTCAATAGACAATATTTAATAACACAAAATTTTGTTCAAAGGAAATTTTGTAGTAGGTAGGTCTGTACACAAATAACTTTTTAACAATTGGTGAGTATTTGAGATGTATGCCATTACTCATCTATCGTTTAATAGTTTGTTTTAAACTACTTGCATGAGATTTAGCATGTGAGCTACGTAAAAATGTGTTGGTCAAAAAGAATTCTTAGTAAAATTAGGGTAATATAGTAAAATACGACTGTTAATTATATCGTAAAAATTAAATCAAACAATAAAAATCCAATGTTTTATTTCATTATTCTGTTGAAGTACGAGTTAAAAATAATATAACAAGATATTTCAAAACTAAAGCATTATTTTGTAAAAAATTATTTCATAACTTTTTACAGAATATTAAATTAAATATTTGGTAAATGCTGTTCACGGTTAATTGTGCATTTTTTAAATCAACATAATAAAAATATCACTGCTCCCACTTGCGTATATTTAATGGGCACACTGACTCGCATGCGTCCAATAAAGTTGATAACGAAGGAGGGAAATTAGTTTCGGGTCTTAACATTTAATTAAAAATGGTAAATAAACAATAAACTTTGCTGAATATGAAAGTTATTTATTTTCGTTTCCGTTCTTTTTGACGCATGTGATTGTGAGATTTGGCAGATTTGTAAAATATAAATTATCTAATCATATAACAGTTTCACTATGCCAACGCATAAATAAAGTAGTCACGCCCACGACAATGTTAATTTTACATATGGCACAAAAATACAAAATGTGCATATAGGTAGACTTTTAGCAGTTCTTTCAAAATTGCTCAGTTAAGCGTGAACAACTTATACCAAACGCCAGCACACCTTCCAGTCTTTAGTTTCACAATTTACTTAGCTCTGGTAACGTCAGTCTGAAAAAAATATTAATAATACATTTAAGTTAAATTCTTTGCTTCTCGAAATATATGATTATAAACTTTTGACTTTTGTATAATACTGCAAAACTTACTTCCATGTAATGAATTCTTGTTTTCCTTCAAGTTTTAAGAACTTATTTACGAAATTTGTAACAGTAAGATTCTGCTATAATTTTGCTGGTATTTGTCCAGAATTAGGGAAGAAAGCGTGTAGTTGATACGCCGACAGATTATCACAAAATGTGGTCAAAAGACAGAAGTATATTTCTTATTACATATTGCAGTTAGCCACCTTTTATAGTACTCAAACGTTGCTGGTGTTGCAAAAACATGACAGTTGTGGATATCATGAATTAATTTCTTAAAACTTCAGACTGTAGAAACATTTCTACAAACTCAACAACAGTTTCGATGTCTTTCGTACTTTCTACAGTAAATGCAACAAAAGTGGGTATATTTTAAATCATATTCGTGTTATTTAAATGCTTAATATATTTTAACGAAAAATGGGTGCAAAGAACTTCTGTTTATAATTAGGAACCCACCAACCTGAAACTAGCAATCACATAACGTTTTGTTTCTTTCTATATTTGTGGTACACTGGTAATGGTTCTGTGCTTCAAGACGCGAAGGAAAAGTTAATGAACTAATAACGCCGGAATATGTGTTACGAGTAAGTACACACGTAATCAACACAGGAAGAATATAATATTAATTTTGCAAATTTGTTCGTAGAATACCTCAAATAGTATGAATAACTGCAAAAATGTTTCCCCGTTAATTTCAATTGAATCAACGACATGGCAATGGTTCTTAGAAAGAGTAACTTGTAGCTTAATATAGTACATGGGCGACTGGGAGCTACTAGAGCCATTTGTGTTGTGAAAGAAACAGAATTCATTTCAGATGACTAACATTATTTTATCTTCAGTTGGCTCTACAAAATCTGCCTAAAAAAGTTGTTAAAACAAATGTACTTATTTTTTAGCCCTGTAATAATACAAAGAAACATATATATGATAGTGCTTGTCTATGTGCTTAGCCATGTAAAAAAAAACTTTGAACTTTTTAGTTAAACAAAACACTGCATGAAAACTGCATTTGATATAAGGAAAAACAGTTTATCAATTTACAAACACTGTAAATAATATAGCTCTCAAATTTTAGAAAATGTGGAACAGTGTTAAGTACTGTAACTTCATAAAAAGTTCACTTCGTGATTCTCAATGATTGTTAGCAAAAATTCATTAGCTACTTATTCCAGCCACTTAATTGTGAGGTTATTTTAACTTATTACAATTAGATGACGTGTACAAGATGGCCAATTAGGATTTTAACAATATTTTGATCATAGCAGTCTGATATAGTTGAATTTTGCATAAAATTCTTAGAACTCGTATTTATAATTAATTATTTACTTTTTATTACTCTTTAAATATTGCTGTCATAGAAATATTCAAAATAGGTATCCAATTTTCCTTTTTAATTTGCATTAAAATATATTTTATGGAATTAGTAATAATTTAAACTTAATTCTNTTTTAATTTGCATTAAAATATATTTTATGGAATTAGTAATAATTTAAACTTAGTTCTCTATTTTGACACACAAAATCATTTTAACACCGTCACATTGAAAAAAATGCATAAAAATGTGTTATAAAACTCTTTACAGCTTGGTTCGTATAAAACAGTCTGAAAAAATGTTGTTTGCGAACACTAACACTTAACTTGAGCTATTAAAAATTAATTGGAAAGGAGCCTCAGAAAGAAAAATAGATAAGGCAACAACATTAATTTTCGTTTTTTTTGTTATAAACATGATTTACATGAAATATTTATAAAATTTTAGAACTTTATCGACACTAACTGTTCAGTCCACTTTTTAAAAATGTTGAACCGGTGAATTTTCAATACCCACACACAGCAAGGCGTGATATTTGTTAGCACAGCCTACCGTAAGTAAAAGTTCCCTACTTCAGTATTTCTCCGTACAAAGTAAATGTAATGAACTTATCTGACGTCCTGAGCTACACATTACGCTACATCTCGGTTAAATTGTTTTTTTTTCTTCATATTTATGTTTTTTCTAATAAGTTTAAGCAGATATTGTTTATATGAATTATTTGCGTAGTTAATTTTTTTGTTACATAATATTTTACAAAACTGTTTTCATAAACTAGGCAAACGTTTGGTAACGAAAACTGTAACTCAGATTAACTTCTGAATTGTGGTAATTACAGTTTGCTCAATAAATCTCATTTTATAAAAAAAACTGTTTGCTACAAATTACGCGTTTTGAATTATTGTTAAAACCATTGCGAGTATTTTTTTTTTATTATGCTGACCATTTAATAGGCTTCAACATATTTTATGTTCTTAAGTCGTTTCTTATTTGATTTTTGTGAAATGTTTCTTCTGTATTTTGCAACATTTTATCAAGCACACATTAACATTGGATCGAAATTAATTAAACGTTACTAAAGCTTTTCTAACACCGTATAAATATAAGAAATAACTTATTGCACTAAAAAAATTATGAACGTATACCCTTTCACTATGTTGTACACTTCGTTGCTCTGTCCAGAACTTTACTATTGTAAGAGAAAAGAGCTTTATATGTCATGTACTTTTTACGTTACAAATGAAATTAAATGAATCGCTGACTTCCATTGCAAGAATAAATCCAAATAACTAAAAGTTATATTTACAGGAAACTGAGTCATGAAACACTCTATTGTTTCTAGAGTTTAGCCCAATATACATGGCAAAACATTTTAACCACTGATTTTATTACGTTTATTCTAACTCAAAAAATTGCAAAAAAAAGTGAACAAGTTTATGATTTTACTACGAGTTTCAAATATATATTTTTATCTAGTTTGATATAATGGTTCGGAAAAACAAGTTAATGCAATTATCAGGTCGTATTCCTGTAAGTATTACTTTATTTTCGAATATGGGTTTCGCATTGTTTTCTTACTATTTGTGCACTGCCGATTTTCATGTCTTCATTATAATCACCATATATATAATCTGCAGTATTTTTGACAGTGACGTAAGTAAAACGTAAAAATCAAACATAATTAAAGATATGCATGCTTATCTGTGCTACATTTTTAGATAACGCAGTCCTCTTATGCAAATTTTCTTGTTATCAATCTTTCTAATAAAAATAATAAAGTAAAATTAAATACGAGACAGTTTTGTCAGTTGCCATAATCTGTAGCATATGTTAACTTTAAATGGCGATACTTTGCAAACAAAAATTGCTCAAAAGTATACCTTTGAAATATTCTAACAAAATAAATCAGAGTTCAGAGATGCGAAATAGGTTTCTCAATGTTTGTATTAAAAAAGTGTTATTCAAATATTTTTCCACCAAAAACAGGAGTGAATATTTTCAGTATCTGCGTAGTTGTTAACCATTTCTCTTTAGGTGTGTACTTCCGTCACATTTGGTCAGAATATATGGTTTCTCTCAGTGAATTGTAGGGAAATATTCAGTTGGCTTGTTGTGCCTAGAAAACTTGAGTGAAATTCAGTAATTTTTGTTCTTTCAATTCCAAATGTTTTATGAAATTTGGGTATTACGAAATCTTTTTGTAATAAAATACCGCGTTAATAATTTTAACAGGATAACAATGAAATTCGTCCGGTCACTGGTGTCAAAAGTCTAATATTGAAAGAGTTATTTAAAAACTGGGGGCAACACAAGACTTCCTGCAATTCAATCCAGATTCGAAATAATGTTTATTTAATTTGTGTGTAGACGGTAACTCAAAAAATAATAAACAGTGGCAGTTAGTTCGATGTGGAGGTAGATCACAGTGAAGATTTTGGTTTATTTAGTTAAAACAAAACGCAATGGTTTTCGTACTTAATTTTCTGGATCATTCTGAAAGATTTAGGAAAAATGTTATATTACCCGAAAAATATCTCGACCAGACTTGTTATGTTATTAATGTTTAATGGGTTTTGTAAAATATTTTTGGGAACCCTCTTCAAATTCATAGATAGGAAAGTCATAATTTTAGGTGTAATAAATGTACTATGCACATGAAAAATGTGCTTCACAACGAAACAAGAACTTCCTTATATTTTTGAATGAAGCCTGCTAAGAATTCTTCCTAATTTTCCTCTCAAAGAAAGTATTATATTTTGACTACGTCTGTACACTGTGTGTCTCTTCTCACACATACAACTTTTCCATAACTAGACTTATTCCTACTATATTCTCTTTTATGATTTAAAAGAAATTTCATTGGAAATTCCTTTGTTCCATCAAGATTTTTTGAAGTCACCTTTTTTTATTAAGTCTAGTCTCTAAATAATACAGTAAGAAAACTTTCCCATAGCATGCTTTTTATAAAATTATCTCCAAGCAAAATGTATTTGTTTTGGGTTCTGTATAAAATAAATATAAACATTTGTTGGTTATTTTTACAATAAGTTTTGTTTTAGTTAAATGTATTTATACTACTTTCCGCCCAATATAAACGAAATTTGTAATATTAGCAATACGAATGTGGGTGGAAAAAGATAATTTTGTAAAAATTGGCTGCGAAATTATTAATAAAATTAAATCATTAAAAAATAATAATATATTGCAATGCATTGTGCTTCATTTTAGAGTTATTTACAAGTTTACCTAAAAGAGTTTAATATTATTTTAAATACAACACAATAATAGTAAGAAAAGAATTTTAGTTTGTCACCTACCATAAAAGATTAAAATAAAAGTCAATATCTACAAGTTTAAAAGTATTCTGAACAAACGTTTATGGCTAAAACTGGTAGTGAACTCGAGCACACTACCCAGGACTTAATGACACAATTCCAATAAATCTAACATACTATATCAGTGAAAAAAATTCACAAAGCTGTTAAGTTATACTTTTGTTTCGACACACTAATTATTATAAACGCTTTTATTTTTCCAAATCTTGGCACCACTTCTATTATACTTAATAATTTTTGTTTCATTTTGTCTTTAAAAATATTACGATACGCGTAGAAAAAAAATAATTTTTTTTTGTCTTTTGTTGGTACTTTTCCTGAATAAAGGGAGCGCGAATCAGACTGCAACACGGATTGGCAGCCACAAAGGTATTTTATTGGTCGGAAGATAACAGGAACTTTCCGATTCCCCAGTGCATTTAACCATCGTTTTTGGTAGACAAACTTTATTCGCGTGATAAAAATTTGGCAGTTGTGCGTAACCTAGTATTTACACCTTGTAATTTCAAGCGGTGGGTAAAACCTTTAAATATTGATATGATTTTCCTTTATTTTATGTGGCGTATTGCCCTCACCAACAGTACCTACGGCAAAACTGCATGCCTGTAAGACTCAAGGTTTCGTGCTTATTTTTGAGCAAGTGTTGTGAGCACATTACTTTTTATACACAAAATTGCAGGAATAGATGGTTGGTTTCAAGTAAGCAGATGCCTACTTTAAACTATACCGTCCCGATAGTTTTTTTCGTTTCTTTCAAGAAATACCGGCGTACGAAATGTGGTTTGGAGCATAAAAAGCAGAAAATTTGTAAATTATTTCAAAAGTTGTTTCATGTTACGGGTACCAAAATGTGTTTTACGAAACAATATGTAATCATAAAAACCCCTAAAACAATTTTAATTTACCTTCTGTACTCTTACTATAAAGCCTATCGCAAAACCACTCAATGTACTTCAATAACAATAAAAAGATTTTCTCTCTGATACAGAAGGAATATAAAAAAAGACAATTTTAAAATATTTCTCTGGATCAACGAAACTGTAGCTGTTATAGTACTTGCTTGTCTAGTACAAACAATGTATGCTTATTTGTTTCTGTTAAAAAATATATGAATTTTAAGATTAACTTTCTTTTCAAATAACTATAGCTAATTCTTTAACAATGACAGAAGTTAAAGTAGAAATTATGTTGCTTTTGAGGGGTTTTCTAATTCTTAAATAAAGACATTGGCAATTCCCATCGGGACACATTAGGTACGAAATTTGGATAGATCATCTAGATTTAACCAAACAAACGTTCATCTGTTTTTGAACAGTCTGGCAGGCCCCATGATGTCACAAACTCCGAACGTATTAAATTTTGGAAAATGGTTGAGACCACTTAGCATGCAGTCCAAGTTTACTACAAAAGTTAGACTGTTGAGGAATAAACCAATCTTGTATTAGTATTATATTGCCTGAGAAAGGTTTCTTGGTGACAGTTTTATGGAATATTAGCGAATTGGCCCGGCTTCGCCAGGGTACAATTGAGTTTTACAGTGATACACTAATAAATAAATTCGGAAAAGACAATTAATTTATGTGAAAACAGGATTATAAAATTATACTATGTTGGCCTAGGTTTTTAACTGATTACAGCAACCCAAAAGGAATAAAATATTTTTTATCCTATAGCCAAGAAGTAGGGTATAGATTTTGGAGTGTATCTATGCAACTATCGCGTAATTACCACATTTCCGCTTTCCAGCTTCGATGTATGAAAATCAAAACGTCAGTTTCATCAATTTGTAGCATTTTGCACTTGGCTGAGGGATCTTAATCGACCACCAATGTTAAGCAACGTTTCCAGCAGTACACATTTGGATGGGTGACTGTTTAGTGGCATAACATCTGAGCGCTTCCGGGCTTCGGAGGGCACGTTAAATATTAGGTCCCGATTGTTATCGATTGATAGCAGTCGTTAAGCCATTTCAGAGGTCCTTGGGCGGCCTGATAAACTCTGAAACCAGAGGAAAAAAATGTTTCGGTCATGTTCCCAGCCGTTGCAGAATTAGGTTTTGTTGTTATTCCACAGGAACTGTACAATTATCCGGAATAAAAAGTATCCGATGTCCTATTCTAGGACCTAAAGTGCCTACATACCAAATGTCATCAAATCCGTTCAGCCATTATGAAACTGGGTGGTTTCAAACATACACACACACACAGACTATCGCATTTATATTATTAGTGGGATGTCATTAATCAGAAGAGGCCCTTCAATTTCGCGTTATTAAATGGCACAAATCTACAATCCACAGTCCTGTACACACTCGATCAGAAGTCTTTTGGCCATCGGCTACCACCACAGGTAGAATTAATTCTCTTGTTCCAGCGGTCCGCACGGAATGAAACCACCAGAGTGTTGAAAATTAACAATTGGTATTTGGGGTGTCGAATGACCGAAGATACGACAGTACGCATGCGACTTGCGTTTACATTTATGCCATACACTTTTATATGGATTTTTAACGCGAAATTATATGGTCTGTACTAATTGGTAAAATAATATACAGTTCTTCCTTTTCCCCGGGGAAACTACGATGAACTTTTTGTACACAGTGGCTAATCTGAGTCAGGGACTTCTTTAAATAACTCGAGGTTTATGCAACGAATTCATTGTTTAGAATTCTTAAAAAACATTCATAGCCATACTACTTAACACACGTAAAAAATTTGTACCTGTTTTAAGGTAACCATGGGTACCATCTCAGTGTCTTTGGTCTATACTTTGCAAATAAATTGCTATGTCAATGATCAATTTCTTACTTGGCCGCAAAGGTAAATTATAACTGTCGGAAAAGACTGTTTTCAACCCATTTAATTAAGCAAAAAACTCAGATTTTTAACTATTGGGTAGTGAATAACGATTCCGATTGAGCCAACAACAATTTGTGACATTTCCGTTCCGGTAAACCAGTCGTATTCTGTCTAAGTGGCATAGAATTACTTTTATAGATGTTTCATTATCAGGATAGTCTCCTCTTTAACAGGAACGATTTAACTTAATATGATTTTTAGCATCAAGCATTTTCGCCGGAAAATTCGTCCAATTGACCAAAATGTACAGGTTAGTACAACGGCGTTAGTGGCAATCGACTGCTTCAGCAATAAACGTATTTCTGAAGACAGACAAACTATTCTTAAACAGACAAAGTTCTCAGCGTGGTGTTGAGAAAGAGGCTTTACAAACGTCTTTCTACGTTATTCGGCCATATTATGTAGCAGGTTCATGAATACCAGCAGCCCGAAAGTACTTTTTTTTTAAGGGAAGCATCGATGGTACCAGATACACTTGTGAAAAATCTCGTAAGAAGTAGGACCTACATGTTAATAACTAATAGAAAAGATACAGAATGGCGGCATAATAAGAAAGAAAATAACTATTTTCCGAAGGCCATTATAAGAAAGAAAGTAATTAAATACCGAACGACAGAATAATGTGATTAAAACGATTAACCAAGCAAGGAAAGTAAAACAAAAAGAAAAGTGATAGCGGGTATGATGGACAGTACCCCTTCCTGGTTTTAATTTATTGTTTAATTGAGAATAAGACGAAAGAAAAATGAGTTTCCCAACACAGAGATAAGGCAAATGCACAGCAGTAAATCGCGTTTCTGCTTGCTGTTTTTCTAACCTTTCAATGGGGCATTATTAGTTTTAAATTTTATTTGTATTTGCTGAAAGTTACCTCTAAGAAGTGATGATGAAGAAATACATGATATTCATACGCGATGCCCTTTTAACACATATCTTACAGCAATTAAATAGAATACCTACCAGTATGTTTGCTTTTGAAGTATGTTTTACTAAGATTAGTAGTAATTATACTCCTAAGACTTAGAATAAGTATAACATTTTTTAAGGGTGTAATAAATAATATATATGATTCTTAGAATGTAATTTTACTCTTTTATAAATTATGTTTATTAACTCGAGATGTTTATAAACTCGAGATGGACATAATTGATGGGCGCCTTGTATGTCACAGTGTGCAAGTGCATTTCAATAGCAGTTTCATAATCATGCGAATTTCATAAATTGTTGGTATTTTTAAAAGTACAAACATAACAAAATTTAAACATTTTAAATTCCTGCCTTTTCTGTAACCAAGAGGTTAAAAAAATTATTTTAACTTAATATAGTTGATAAACCTACTCATAAGGTAGAATTTCAGTTTACGGTTAACTGCTTTACCTGCTCGACTGTACGGATCTCAAAATATTGTTTGGCGGATATGAATATTTAACAAGTTTCTCTGGAAATAATATTTTTAAATATGTCTTTTGAAAATACTAATTTCTTTTCAATACATTAACGACATTAGTTATTAATTTTTGGATATTAAGATATCCCAATTAATAAATTTGAAAACAAATATTTAGTCCCTGTCTTATTTATAAAACGATAATGGTAAATCTAAGTGTTGTGTATTGTTAATTTAATATATGTTGATATTTTTCATTAGCGATGGATTAGAAACTTTATTGCCGTAAAGTCATATACACTAATCTTGCAAACAGTTTCAAGCCGTAAATTCCTTGTGGATAAAATTAATAAACATAGATTATTATGCGAATATAATCTTATATATCTAGTCTGTTTTGTTTCTCCAAACGGACTATCGCGTAAAGGTACAGAAATTATTCCTCCATAATCCCTATATTTATAATAAATGTGTCGAATATGTGTATGAGTCTATTGTTAATATCCACAAAGTCCAATATAGTTTCAATGAATTATGCATAGAATAATTTTAAAATCATACTTGTTTTTCTACCCATTATCAGGTAGTGGAGTTCTCTGCTCTCTCTTTTAAGTAAGAATATACACATATTTTGTCGGATAATTTTATTAAAATCTTGTTGAATGTTTCCACCGATCTTGTTGAGTGTTTCCAACACTCTGTGGATCATAACAATATGTATCCATAAAACTCAAATTCTATATTTTCCATACCTACCTTACTCTCATTTTGAAATTTATATTTTACTTTTTATTTTGGATGGGGTGGGGTTTATTTTCACAAAAGAACAATATATTTTTAGTCATCCGATAATACACTGTTAAAACGTTCCGTGAAATTACGGAATTTTTTACGGGAACAAGCCATAAAATATCGGAAATCTGGTCCGTAAATAAAAATAAATGTTGGACAAGTAAATATAAAATAAGGAATGTTCCGTAAACGTGGCCCAAACTAATACAGTAACAAATAACTTATTTGCTCTTGTTATAAAGGATATTAGCAACCATACACTACCACTCCATTAATTAATTGCCGAAAGAGACATTATTCCCTTTGTAACTCTTTAGAATAGAAAAAATTGTGAACTTATTCAATATCTGTGCGCAGAACAATTCCTTCATGTGTTGTCTATTCTGCTTCCACTGCAAATCCGTTTTCCGAGATTTAGACTACCGTGTACATAACCTGCAAGCACTTTGTTTTACCGTCACGAGTGTGGTAAAGTAATATACATTATTTTCAAAGCCAAGAAGAGGTTACAAGATCTTGTAATGCAATATTCACAACCCAAAAGGAGGTAACGTTTTAAGGTAAGTGTAATTGGTTTTAGAAATAAGGTACTGGTGTTTAGTCTTTATGATAAACGTTGTATCCTACATTTTACGACATAATCGTGTGTACAGCAGGCGGGTATTTGTATTTCAGCGAGTGAAATACAGCGCTTGTTTATATCATAAAAATCATAGAGACATGTTTTTGATTAATTGAAACGTCACAAGTGAAACAGATACCTAAATTAATAATTATTTACTTAGTACCAAAGAATGAGCATTTGAAATGGCCTACTGAAGACTGCTGCGATGTACAAATTTGAAAACCGCTCAAATAACTAATTAATCCAAACATGGTGATTTGATATAATTATAGGGTTATTGCCGTGTCTGCGTTTCCTTACTATTTTATGAAGGTATAGCTAGTCATTTATATTCTTTGTAAAGTAGTTTTAATGTATTGGTTTTCCATCAGGTTAGTTTTCTCAAGTGAAATATGATAAACTTTACCCTACATTGTTTACTGATGCGAAATTGAATTATTATTCACTTATATGATAATAATTTATTATATAAAGTAAACATTTCTTTGGAAGGTAGCGCTAACTTAAAAAAAAGTATTTGGATATGGAAATCAGTAGGGCAAGGCCTATGGCATACCATTATATGTTTTCTAACATTGGGCCCTTCTCTTGACATTGTTTTATCAGTAGGCTACATACATAAAATAACTTTTTGCAGTACTGTCAGTTTATTAATGGTAGACATTGAAATAATTTTACATATCAGTGAACAATTGTGTTATTATGCTGTATAAATCAAAGCTAGCTTTATCATACTCTGGAAATAAGGAAAACGAGTTATTTATTGGAAATGTCTCAAAATCTTTTATACAGACCATAAGCAAATTCCCAAACATCCAATACTCCAATTTTGGTATACTAATAGCAACAAAATTTAAAGAGATTTTTAAAAAGATTGTCATTAATTTACAGGCATATTGATATAAATTTAAAATGTTTTAGATTGTGTACTGTAAATAATATTGAGTTGGCAATGTCATCAGATTTAAAGGAGTTGATTAATATTTCAGAAATGTTCTATATTTTCAAACACACTAAATTCATTAGCCACTTCACCTGTTGTGGTGTTATCATTGTTTGTATTTCAGGTTATATAAGAATTTTTGATAATTCTGTTACTTGATTGGTTACGATTTAATTTCAATTCATAATTCTCTTAAGTTTTGCTTTGAAGGATTTTGGACAAGTTTTCCCACAACAAGTTAAACTGCACGTATTTTTAGTTCAGGATATTTGTAAACTGTTACTGCATGGGATTGTTACCTCCATTATGCATTTGAGATGAACTACGTATTAATTTATTTGAATTAATGTTCATTAAAACAGTTTATTTTATTTTTAATATTCTTTTATGACACACGTTCTTCCATTATATTACTGTCATAATTCCATGAAAGTAAATTGTTAGTTATTTTTTGCTGGTATAAGCTAATCAGTAATATAGCCAATCACTTCATTCTCTTAAAAGTGACAAACCTGTATAACAAATTTGAACAGGCTACCACTTAGGTGAAGTGTAAGGTAAAAGTGTTTTAAGCCATGTCTGCTACCTGTGTTTGTTATACATATAAACATTTTTAATTAGGGGTTTTATGGCAGAGAAATATGTACCAATGCAATTCCCATAATTCTTCCCTTATTTAAAGCTTTTTTTCATAATTTTTAAGCGAAGGCCTATGCTAGGCCACTCATTTAACTTGAAAATATTTTTCACCTTAATGTAGCCCAAATAAATATAAATAAATTCTCATCAGCTATTGGCAACCATAAAATGAGATATTTCGTTGTATGTACTAAGTAACATAGTACAATCTACTCCAGCACACTTGGGTCACATGTAGTGAGTTAAAATTTGGAAAATGTGTGTATTCTTATAGTAGTCACATTACTGTGTGGTGCTAGAATCTACTGATGCTGGACATGCCACTGGGTAATTATGAAAATAATTGGAGAATTAATTATGTTTGCATATATCTGGAGATATTTTAAAATTAAAAGACTGCAATATGGTGCACAGGTGTGGTTTCATAAAAACTGTGAAAACAGCCATAGGTAGTACAAAGTTTTATTTCGTAATAAAATGATACCTTGTCTTCTGGTATGTGAGTTGAACTCGAAGGACTCCAAAGTAATGAATACAATGAAATCAGTAGTTTTCTCTTCATAAAATGTGAAATTTTATCAAATTTTACTACAAAATGGCAAATAAGCTTTTTTGTAACGTCCGACTGTCTAAAAATGAATAAAAGCAGAAAGAATAAACAATAAAGTTAATTTGTGTTTCACATCGGATGCAGAATTTTCGTGTTTAATTTTATTTTGTGAATAACACAAAATTGACAAAAATTTACATAAGAGGTTTTCTATCTTCACTAATGATTTTTTACAATGATCCGTATATAATTTAATGAAATGGTGTTTTTAAATAGGCTTTTGAGACTGTCTGATGAATCTTATACAAGGCTGTTGTGGTGTCAGAATTTTTTATAGCAAAATGAGAGCAAAAAACATGTAGGTATACTAAGACAGTGATCAACACAACCTGAAATTTGGTGAGTGGCTCATTTGCAGGAGTTGGGTATTAAATTCTAGATATCCTTAAATGCTTTGAACAACATGGTGACAGCTTAATGTAATTACAATATCCGGAGTAGTAAACTTCAACCTAAGTGGCTTTTATTGGGTCAAAGTTTCAAACTTTATTTTGGGTTCCAGTTGAATTTCAGGGTAAAGACTAACACACATGACAGGTGTTTTAACAGCAGTTTTAATATTAACCAAACCAAGAATAAATTAGTTTAGTAATATTTAACATTTTATTTTATAGAAATAAGTGTTTACATATATGAAATTTCCTACAAAGTCTCAAATGAGTAAGCTATGGTGGGCAGTAATATTTTGAATTATGCAGCTCATAACAGAAGATTTAAATGAAGTAGGTCTTAGTATTGTATGTTAAATATTTGAAAATTGGCCAGTTTATGCATCAAAAAAGGATGAAACCTTGACAAGAGATGGGAAGGGAAGAAGTGGGAACAGGAAGTTTGTTTAGTATTTTGCAGTTATTTTTCATTACTGTAACTTGAAAATCTTATCCTAATCATGTAAGTGGCACTTGAAAGTTCTGAAACATACATAATGATAATAGCAAATAACATTTTTGTAGGAATATTTTTTTAATGCTTGCCAGAAATGTTCGTGTGTTTGTTTACATTGCATGTTTACATAGTAACACTGCTTATTACATTTACTCTGATTTATCTCAAGAAAAATTGTAAGCAGACATGGTTGCCACACTTTATATGCCTTCTCCACCGATATATACTTTTGATGCGTTGCCACCAGCACAGACGTAGGAAATGCAGAGAAATGCAGTTCTAACAAACACCAGTCGAAGGAAATTCTGAAAACAAAAAAAAAAAGCAATAATGCATTATCAATTGCAGTCGTGTGATTACCTCTTTATTAATTACCTACTTAATTGTACTGTTGGATACGACGTCCTATTTATTGCCAAAACAGGACGCTAACACTAACTGTGCTTTACTGGCAGTACCAATAAGTGCCACTGAGAATATGGGTTAATTTGTACGTCACAATAATGTACCTTGTTTTAGGCAGCGGAATTGAACCCATCTGCCAAAATATACTACTTGATACACCAGCAAAGCCTCGTAACTACGGAAACCTAAACTTATATTACCTACCGACAACACCGTTAACAATATCCTTCAAAACATTATATAATAGTATCCTCTGCTATCCGAATATTAAATAAACATGGCAATACTCTTCAGTAGAGTACCCAATACTAATACTATGTAACAAAACTGTAACTTACGCCATTCAAAAGATAATACGTTACCATCCACTCCTGTGATATTATTAAACAAAAAATATAAATATTTGTTCTACAACAGAACCCTAACATAACGTTATCCACCTACAACACTGTTTATTGTACCCTTCTGACTATTATAAGATCAATATAATCCACTGCTACTAGATTATTAAAAATGGCAAATATTAGAACCATGACAGAAAATTAACATAACATTATCTGCATATAACACTGATTATTATAACCTTCACGATTTGATGCAATAGATACCATACACTGTTATGATATTATACAACAAAGGTAAATATTTGTTGCGAATACAGAACCCTAACCTTCAATAACCTGCCTACAACATATTTTATTATACCCTCCAGACTATGATATAATAGATATCAAACATTGCTTAGTGTTAATTAAAAAAAAGATTATATTTATTTCTACTTCAGAAACCTTACATTATCTGCCAACGAAGCTTTTTATTATTCACTTCAGACTATTAGTCTGAAGTGAATAATTAGTTCTATCATCGATTGCTACGAGTTTATTCAAATATTGGTTGCCATTGCAGAACCCTTACTTAATATTACCTGCCTACAAAATGTTTTGTTATACTCTTTAGACTATTAAACGATAGATACCATCCACTTGTATGATATTTTTCAAAACAGAAAATATTTGTTGCCACTACACAACCCTAACCAAACAGCCATCTACTGTAAGTTTATGCTAAATTCATTGCCTCCATTTGCATACAAAATTTAACGTACCATGCTATTTCATTTCTAGGTTTGAGAGGCAAGAAGACACTTTCTTTAATGGCATGTGCACAGTAAAAAATGACTACTGTTAGCCCACATTCACTTATTCAGAATCACCTGCATACCGATTTGTTTCTAGCAATTCATATACAACCACAAAACAAGAGGTATTTAAACTGAATCTTAGTATACACAGATAGACTCAATTACACATTTGTATCCTCTGAATGGCATGGAATACAGATATTTGTATCCTCTGAATGGCATGGAATACAGAACGCTAGATTTCAATATGCATTGTACAAGTGAACGAAGCTAGTTGAATTGGGTTGTTGCTTTTGGAAAACCTCATGGTGCGTTTACAGGCACTGCGAGCCAGGAACCAATATCAAACTTATGTTTTGAATCCCAGTGGTTCAGCACAAATTAAGAATTTTTGAGGTTAGCATGGTTCCAACTTTTAGATGGCAGTATGTTAGAATTGTGAGTCCTGATCTGACTGAGCCTTCATCGCAGTGATGAACAAGCCAATCACAGCAACTCTATTTACATATAAACTTGCAGACTGAAATCTTGCATGACAAACATGTTGCTGAATTTAATTTAATTTTTGATGTACCTTAACATATTATGTTAAAGTCTGTAATCAGTGTCAGTCACTAAGTGTGCATGAAATTTTGCAAATATAGTAAATTACTGTAAAAATTACTACCATATTACATTACAGAAAAAAGTTAAAAGAAAGTTTTATTTTGCTTGTAAAACGGATGAAAAACAAGGAACATAAAAAAAAAGATTGAAAAATTGTACATAGACAAATTTAGGAGTATGATAGTTTCATACACTGAACAAAGCAAAAACAGCATACCTTCAAGTAATTTTAAAGTTTTTAAAGCGAAAAAAGTTATATAAAGGATACCCTAACTTCGTAGGACTATAATATGAAACAAAACAATTTACAACCTCGCTTGACCAATCAAATGAACCGTAAAGCCGTGAAGTTTGTTTACCATACATTCATAAATGTTCAATGTGACCACCATGAGCGGCCCGAACGACATCCACGCGATAAAAAAAACCAGTTCCACGCTCTTGTCAGCGTGTCCCGTGTTACGGTTTGGATGGCGTTCGTAACTCTCGAATTGTGGTGGTGAGGGAGTAGCGAGCTCGTATTCGACACATTAAAGTGAAGAAGACGGTCTAATGTTTCCTTTATGTGCCGAGAAATGACACTGGGAGTTTTTGACGTCACACAATGAGCGTGTGTTGTGTGTAAGTCCTCATCACGATGGCGACGTAATAACATAAGGCGTTTTGTGTTATTCAGTTTGCTAAATGTAAATCTGTTACGAATGTTCAACTTCAATTCTGTCGCAAATACGGACGTCTTCCTTCCGATAAATGGAGTATCGTACGTTGGTTTCGTCAGTTCTGTGACATAGGGTGCCTTTGCAAAGGCAAAAGTTCCGGACAGCCGCATGTGTCCGAAGAGAATGTGCAACGGATTCAACAAGCGTTCGTTCGCAGTCCAAGAAAATAAACTCTACAAGCTAGCCGGGAAATGCAAATACCTCAATCTATGGTATGGACAGTTTTGCGAAAGCGATTGCTGTACAAACCATACAGGTTACAGCTTGTACAAGCTCTTACTGAAAGGGAGAAAGAACTGAGACGTGATTTGTGCGCGTTAGTTCTTGCCCATGACTAGATAGACGATGACTTCATGTCAAAACTGGTTTCTAAGCGATTAAGCTACGTTCGATACAAATGGTAAGGTGATTCGGCACAACATGCGGATATGGGGTTCGGGTCAGGAGCCTCCACATGAAACACCGAACACGAGCGCGCTTCCTCCAAAGTGAACGTGTTTTGCCCTGTATCCAAATACATTGTTTTCGACCCTTTCTTTTTTCACAAGCCCACTTTACTGGAATTTCTTATTTGGGCATGCTTACAGAGTGGTTGTTTCCTCAGTTATAAGAGGCGACGGGGGACTTAAATTTCCAGCAGGATGGTGCGCCACCCCATTGGCACCTAGATGTTCTCGGATACCTGAACGAGACGCTGCAACACTGGATTGGTCGAGGAGCAGTTGGTGACCAGGCTCTTCATCACTGGCCATTAAGAAGCCCTGATATTACCTCGTGGGGTTGTGTTCTATGGGGGTACATAAAGAATTAAGGGTTTCGTCCACCATTGCCGGCTAACATTGACGACCACAAAACGAGAATTACGGACGTCATCCAATCTGTAACACCGGACATGCTGACAAGAGCAAGGAACGAGTTTTATTATCGCGTAGATGTGGTTCGGGCCGCTTGCGCTGGTCACATTGATCATTTGTGAATGTATGGTAAACAAACTTCACGGATCCATGGTTCATTTGATTGGTCAATCAAGATTGTATGTTGTTTGGTTTTTATATTATAGACCTACAAAAATGGGGCATTCTTTTATACTCAATCTGTAGAATACTTTAACATAATTTCACTCACATTATTCATTACATTTCCTATAACTTAAACCTTAGAGCTGGGGAATTGGGCACAACTACAATGTTTGCATGACTATTCATTAATATTACAAGATTTTTTTTAAAACGTTTTATTTTAGTACAATATCTAACTTGGTTAGCTGCAAATTGTGAGTGGCATTTATTGAGATTGTTTGTTGCAATATGTTGCAATACATGGGATGTCTCATATAGAACCACATAATGTTTCAGACAGAGCTTGCGACAGGATAAAACAATATTGTAAACTAACCTACAAATTGAAGCCATGCTTTTGCTTTTCTCTGTACAATGTATGTAGATGTATAACATCTCCATAGCTGGCATATCGCAAACAGTTACTGACTTTACATACATATATTAAATATGATCACCACTTACTGCTGTTTTAATATAATGCTAGGAAAAGTAATACACCTGTTCAGAGATTGTTTGTATATGGAGTGTGATTTTTACGAGGCATGTCATTAGGCGTAATTTTGGCGGTTGAATTAGTAACAGGCTGCTCACTAGCGTTCACAACGAATTGTTCGCATCGTGAAAATTCTTATTGTTAACACAGACGGTGGACGTCAGTTGGAGGGAACTTCAAAACTGCGCAGTCGCTGTAATTGTGTCAGAAATATTCATGGAAGGTACGGGCGTGTTAATGTATTTGAATTCAGAGACTAACATGTACTTCTCCCCTGAAAATAACAACATTCACATTTCAGAAATGCAGCTCTAGCTACAACGAAGAAAATAATGTATTAAAACTTCACTTAGACTCGAAATATCATAACTAAACCAAACGTACATACATTAAGTAGAGAGAGAGAGGTTAACCACTGTTTGCAAAACACTTATTTCCGACCTATTTCAACAAACCTTTCCCACTTTCGTCCCAAACTAAACCATCTTCATTTTTAACTACCGAATATTAATCCATTTTGAACACTATAATGCAAGAATGTGGTAATGCCAGTTGCAAATGCAATGAGGGAAACCCGGAATTCAAAACGATGAGCAGCAAACATCAACATCAAGTTAACAATTATATTAACGTGCTCCTGACTCCAGTAGCCAAAAATGGTGAAGAGCTGTTACTGTTTTTCAGTATTAAATTATACATACAGTTGTAAAGCATTTAATAAAATGTATAAATAGTATTTACAGTATTGTAAAAATAATGAAATATATCAAGTTTTGAATATATGAATGCTACAGTGTTTTCAAACTAAGAAATTGAATAGTTCGCTGTTAAGCTGTGGAGTATGGCCATTTGATAACCTTAAGTTGTCACGGAAGTAGCAATTTGTGCCACTCCTCAACCCTTATTCTCATATTATTAATTACTATGTTTCTACTGAATCTGTGCGTATATTTTGGTTTAAAGTAACACTGCATAAATATCCACTTTTGATCCTCTACAATTATTGTTTCAAAACTTCGTAAATGTTTTCAATAATTTAACCAATTATTAAAAATAACAGTAGGTATATATGATAAAAATAGGTTGACAGACCAGGTACCAACATAATTCACGTGTATAAAAATTGTCTAACGTATTTCCACATTGTGACATATTTTTCAGTTTTTTTTTCAGTTGTGTGAACTTTTAGAATGATTATGATGAATGTTCAGTAAAGTGTTATGAAAGGTAGAATTTGTACATTCTACAGTGTTTAAACATTCTGCTAATGCTCTGTTATAGAATATGTAGGGAAATTGTTGCAAAATACAGAATAGTTTAAAAAGGAAATTTTTGCTGTAGAAATATTATATGGGACAAAAGAAAGTACTCTAGTTGTAATTCACAATACAGTCTAACGTCGTGGATTGTAAAAATGGGATTCCAGTGCACTAAAGTGCTACTCTTATTGAGTAGTTTCATGTAACGTATCTTTAAAAAAACCTTTTACCAGCCTATACTTGATATAAACCCAAAAAACTATTTGACAAATAACTACCATACCTACTGAGTCACCAGAACTACGCCTTTGAAGTTAGGAAGAACTGGTGATTTATAGGTTGCAAGTATGCAATTTTTGAAAAATTTGAGTAGGTTAAAGGGATGCATATAAAAATTTAATTTTTTTTATAAATGGTGTTGATGTTCTAGTTGTTGAAAACTAACATTTTTGCTTCAAGGAAGCTGTAGAGTAGCCTTCATTTTCACAGCCAGAGCTTCTCCTTTTAATACGTGAGCTCTAGCTTGAGCAGCATACCAGTTTTTATATGCGATAGTTGCTCTCACCACATGCAAAGATTTATTTTCAAAAATGAGGCCTCCTTGTCACTTCAAAAACGTACTTATTACTACTCTCATTTAAAGTTTTTTGTGCCTACCTGTGATTCATTAACGTACGTGTCATTATTGGAAACTGTGTGGATGATACCAGTGTGAATGATAAATAGTTTAACAAGACACCTCATGTATTGTAAATTTATCAGAAGCAAGTTTTATTTATTTATTTAATGATAATCGGGAATTGAGAATCAAAGTGTTTTTCATGTAATCGATAATTGGGTTTCTAAATCGAAAATGTTGTAATCGTCTCATCCCTATTAATTTTGATGAACAATTTTTAAGCTGTGGGGTAATTAGTTAACTTAAATTTTTTTAATTTGGCGAATAATAGTCACCCATTACACGTCATCATTATCAACCTAAGTTTTGGCAATTATTTAGTTTTTATGTTTAAATTAAGGCTGTTTTGGTACCAACGCCAAGTATTGAACATCAGCTTATATTCATCATTCTGTTGAGTCACATGATATAAGTGTGGATATCGGAGGTATTGGTAAGGATATTGCAAAAGTTCCTTATTTTAATTATTATTAAATGAAAGACACTGGCACTTTCCTCATCACGAAAAGAGGCCAGCATCTTTTGTATCTGTACACAATATTCACAAAGATTTGTAAATAGGGCAGATGGAGCTTAAGAAAGGATTCAAAACATGGTTTATGAAGCCTAGAGGGAGCAAGGTAGAGGATGCTGTAATTCTCTTGCTGAATAAAAACTTGTTTTTACCATGGAAAAGTCTTGAATCGTTAATTTTATTCTGCATTCAATTTTGCTTCAGAATTCGTTTTTGGATAAACATTTGTGTTTAAATTCGAACTATTTGGTAGTGTTTTAAGTAGAAGAAGCCGAGAAATTTTTTTCATTCTGTTTCTGCTAAACGTTTATTCTGAGAAGACATGTTTTCAGACAGGATTGATTTTGACTGACCAAAGCCATGTAGGCAAATCATGTCAAGAAATGTCTATTTTTATTGAATATTTGTAGTTTACCAAACAGCACTGGCTAGTTTATAATGAAAATGAGTAAATAATAATTTAACTTATGTAAATAAATATTTCAAATGTGCTTAATTTTCTGATACAATTATACAATTTTGGAATGTGCTTGAGAGTTCTGGTTCACACTTATAATTTAGAATCAACATATTAAAAAATATGTAGACTCTTTTTGGTCCAAACTTTATAAACTGCCATTGTTGGTTCTAGTATCGGAAGGGGCTGATAATATAGCGTTATTGGGTATTGTATTTAGAAAAAGAAGTATTAGAGAGAGAGAGAGAGTGTAAGTTGGCCAAAGTGAACTCACATAACGTACTTTCAGCTATGCCACATTTCTGTTTTTTTTTATCATACTCGTGCATGGGTGATGCTGCCATGATAGTTTGCAGCTTAGCTTCTCAGCTTTTTATGTTTTTGCATATTTATTTATGTCCAATTTGGTTTTGTGTGTTTGGTGCATTTATGTATGTGTTCTTTATCCAGTTGCATCATGAAGATCAACCCACTGAATGGTAGAAAGACTGGCAAAACTGGTATATTGAATTGCAGCAAACGTGTGTTTGAAANTTGTATATTGAATTGCAGCAAACGTGTGTTTGAAACAGTAGGATATTAACAGATTTCTTAGAAATGTTTGAAGACAGCTGAGTTGACTTGATGTGCTGGTAACACGAAAACTGATGTGCAATGATTTTAAATTTCTTTTCTACAAACTAGATGACAATCGATGTACTGACAACATGAAGTTAATGTGCAATATTTAATTTCTTTCGTTTTAACTTAGTGTATATACAGTAGTTTTAATATGTGTAAATTGCTTTAAATGTTCAAAACTAAATTTATTTATGGGTAAGGTTAACTTATCCTTCAAATGTCTCATGAAATTGAGACTCAGTATATCATCATTAATTATATTCTGTTTTGTATACTGTTGTAAAGTTCTTTTACGATACATTTTTGCAGGAACTGATGTAAAACTGAAATGCGTTTAATTTTAAAGATTAGATGCAGCTTAGCCCTATACCGATGCCTGGAAATGGCACAAAAATAAATTTCAAAGATTAAAGTCTGATGAGACTTNGATGCAGCTTAGCCCTATACCGATGCCTGGAAATGGCACAAAAATAAATTTCAAAGATTAAAGTCTGATGAGACTTATCTTTTATTTCACCAATATTCCGGTACCGATAGATTAGTGCCTAGAAACGTTTGCGAACCGTTAAATAATATGAAATATGGATAAATTATATATATTGACAAATTTTCGCAATAAATTTCATATTCAAAAAACGTCAATGGAATCGCGTATTTAAATGTTTTTAAACCACAATACTGAGAGTTTCACATCATGAAAACTCTTACAAACAGCTCGTTCTACGAGGTTACAGGTGTAATACAACATTATCTCATTTACTTCACATATTCGCTGATAACATATAAAACTGTGTGCACTTATCAGGTTGTTGACCTTACAAACGCAAAATTTTTGTTTTCACTATGAATGAGAGTGATTCATTAATTGATTAGCGGCATGGCTGAATTTTATCGCTGTGCTTACAATTCGATATTCTGACCTGAACCATGGCTCGTTCACGGGGAGAATCATGGCTAACGTACCTATTATTTTTAATTAGACAATTCTAACCAAATATTTGTTGATAAAGTGGTAACAAATATATAGATGTAATACAGACAAATACTTTTTAATCAAATGTAATAATAACACACTTATCATTTGAACAGTATTTGTAAAAAATGCGAACTTTGTCATTTTTGCGTCGCAAAACCTGTTGACAATGCCAAAAATAATGATAACATTTTGAACATGCCTGCGATCATGAAAATGAAGGCTTCTGTGTTTCTGTTAAACTGAACACAGTGTAAATACTGCGATGTAAATATTAAACGGTCACAAAAAGGCATGCGTAAACACTGCAGTATCGTGTGTACAGGGTTAATGTGATAGTATGGTACAAAAATTTACAAGTGAGTTTTCCTCCTTTAAATAAGTGTTGAAAAATCTTAGAGTTGATTTATTTGTTAAACACTTGCCACAAAGAGGTTTATAAACAATGTTGTATCTAGCGTAAAGTGAACCGAGAGGAATAGGTAGTTTTTGTGCACCGTAAAATTTAGTGCCTACATGTTCATTCAACTTTCGTATGATTTCTTTATTTCTTTCTCGGAAATTACTTGGTGCATTTTTTTATCCATTACGAAAAATAAACTTACATTTATATGACAACAAATAAATCTTCCAAAACATTGGTTGACGTTGTAGGACAGTGTTTCCATTTATATACAGACATGAAACACGTCATGAACATACTGTAATTGCACACAGCCAAAATAGCACTAGCCTTTATAATGACAGTATCAATCAACTATTGCTGCCATATTGCATTGGCAAGCATTTGTTTTGCACAAGGCTCTGTAAGTTTTTTAATTTATCGTGAAGTTGTACGAACTCATCTGGCATGGTGGCATCTATAATTGATCATGTTTTACTCTTGGCGTAAAAAGTTGGCACAATACAATTTCTGTGGGGTAATATGTGGTTACAATTAATGGCAACTAAACGGGACTTGAAAATAATAACAAATCATGGGAAAACACAAATACAAAGAAAGTAAATATGTATGAGTTTCCACTATTCACTAAAACTTAATTCATATAAAACAGCCATAATATAACATCACATTAATGTCCTTGCTTGTGTGATTTCACAGTATTTTATTATACACTACCCCTATAAATAAAAACCAAAATATCTACGAAAAACAATGCAATTAAATCTGACGTTAGTTTTTCACTTTGGATATTGAGGTCTGCTTTCCTTTTATTATGTAAATGTGTTATTCTTTTAAATTTTCTCTATTTTAGCAGTTTTATAAGAATACATTTGTAGGACAGTGATATTCATGGCCAGGTACTCCGTAGTGACATGTCTGTAATCAATTAGTGTAGAACCTGTTGTACTCAGATTCACATAGTACAGTAAAATCTCAAATATAAAGGGACCATAATTTTGGCACTTTGCAAAACCGAGGTTTGTATTAAACAATCCAAAGCAAAAACAGGTAAAAAATTTACTTACTGGCAGATAAGTATAAATTGCTACATGTATTTCACAGTGAAATGTCACTATTTTGTAAAAAAATATATATACCGTTATTTTCATTAAAATTGTTATTTACATTTACTTAGCGAAAATTGTTTATAGGTTTAAACTTAAAAATATTAGGCCGCCAAGTTGGCATTTTGCTAGGTTATGAGAGATTTGGTATCAAAGGTCAAGAAATAGTCCTGTTTGTTGCATTAATGTTTTGGTGCCACTTAATTAGGTCATCTTGTCTACACTGGATATTGATTTGAGTGGGGCACTATATCCAATTTTTCGGAGATTAATTTTATTTCACTTCCCGGTTTTTGTGTCACTTAAATTGGTTTTAATTCCTAATTCTCGTGTGTTGTGATTTTATTTCTTTTCCCGATTCTCGAGTGATGTAATTTATTTTCATTTCTTAATTTTTGTGTATAGTTACTTTATTTTGCTTCAAATGTTTGTGCAATGTTAATTTATTTCACATCCTCTTTTTTGTGTAACATAATCTTACTTCACGTTGTAATAGTTGTTCAATATAATTTTATTTAATTTTCTTTTTCTCTTAGAACCAATTGTACTTCTTTAACATAACTTCTGTAAACATTAACTTATTGCACAGATAACTGGTAACATTGTCAGATATCACTTCCAATGAATGACATCAGTTTTGTGTAACGAAATGGCGTCCTTATCGATTATAGTTAGAATTATGAATCTAAAGCATTCCTGTGTCCACTATTATTGAATATGTTATTCTAGGAAACCTATTCATTTGTGGTCGAACAGTTTGTTTATATTTCAGTGATAAATATTTTTCAAAGGCATGCTGTTTCTGTTGATGAATTTCGTATTACTGGTATGACAATACATGCTTTCTAAGCCAATCACAATTGAAAACACTAAGGGTTTTTGTCTTAAGCTGTTCCAATTTTCTTGTGGACATAAATGTGCAGTACTTGTTTGACCACTAATATACAGGATATTGTACAAGAACTAAACAGAAATATTTTAAACCCATTGTGTATGGATGTTTTTTTTTGTGTAGTGTTTGCTGTATTCACAAATACAAGAAGTGTTAGAGTTAAGAAATTTGTCAAATGTGTTTATTCTGCATGTAAGAAATTGGCACAAATATAAAGCATTTATTGTGTAAATTTTTTTTTTTTTAAATCTATTGTATTTATTTATGCAACATCCCATAAAATTTACCGTTTTAGGTCATTATGGAGAAAATACAAGAATTTATAGGAAATTAATCCATCAGTTGAATATAATAGTACAAGAGTGAGTTAGTGTACTTTATTTGTCGGCATGAATGCATTTTTTCAACTNATCCATCAGTTGAATATAATAGTACAAGAGTGAGTTAGTGTACTTTATTTGTCGGCATGAATGCATTTTTTCAACTAAACAAGTTAAAATGTTTCTACACTACTACATACCTTTTGACACATACTTGTGTGATGAACTGCATATAGCACTGGCCGATTANTTAAAATGTTTCTACACTACTACATACCTTTTGACACATACTTGTGTGATGAACTGCATATAGCACTGGCCGATTAAACATGATATTGGTGGTACTGAAATCACATTGGCAAAGGGTGTAGTTACCAAAGTGAACTTGTTAAGTAAAATTGATCCTGTAAGTATACCTTAATTGGTTTGTCATGAGAATTGTATGTAATGTCAGGTTAAGTTATCTGCAGTCTGATTTGTTGTCCAAGTATAACATTAAGATTGGATGTAACTCTATTCTAAATTAGTTAACATTATAACATTGTGTACTTAATGGTATTTTTATATGTATGCCTTTCCATAAACTTATAATAGGCTGCANTAGTTAACATTATAACATTGTGTACTTAATGGTATTTTTATATGTATGCCTTTCCATAAACTTATAATAGGCTGCACATTATTGTTTCAGACATTTTATGGTTATTAATTATTTACAAGTACATGGCAAATGCATGAAAAAAACTTACTGAATATAATGAAATGTTACAGGGAGTATAAAAAAGAAATATCAATTGTTAGTGAAAGAAACATNGAAAAAACTTACTGAATATAATGAAATGTTACAGGGAGTATAAAAAAGAAATATCAATTGTTAGTGAAAGAAACATGAGTTATTAGTAAAAGTGACCCAATCGCCAACATAACTATTGGGCTCGTTAACAAAATTAACTTAACCAGTAAATAAAAGATTATTTCAAGACATAACATACCTTTGCTAGTAAAAACTCGAAGCAAAAGGGCAGACGACTGTGATTTCTCAAACTCTCTCACTAAAAGTAAAATGGTGACGAAGTAGAAGGGTACTAGGATATGCAGACGGGAAGCCCTGATATCGGAGTGAGAGATTTCAGCACGGTCAATCCTTTATATAATGCAGCCGAGTGGTGGGGAGGCTCGGATTGATACAAGGGAAATAGTACCTCTAGTTACAATAGCATTTTAAGTGGCCAGCTTCCCCGCTTTCCCGTCTTACTTATTTTGTCAGAAACTATGTGAAATATAAGGTAAAGATTTTGGTCAGGCACTTTTATTGGTTGACTTCCCCTCCCACCCAACTTATTTTCTCATAAACTATGTAGGGATGGTAGAACAAGAAAAATACCAGGTGAATTTGGAATAACCAAATCGGTTGATGTCACAGGTAAGGACGCCTCTTCCCCCTTCTTCCTAGCAACATGTAACCCTAACTATTATTTAAATTTTAAAAATGTTTCAATACAATTTTAAATTTCTTAAGAAAAATCAATATTGCCATGCTACCTTGGATTATTAGTTATTACCTCTGTTTCCATATAAAAACACAATCACAAAGAGAGTTACAGGAGATCATAATTTCAGTTTTGGAAAGATTTTATTGATGTGGAGACATTCGCCAGCCAAGTACATAGACCCTCGTGCGTGCGCCGCAGTGTGAGACCGCGCTGCCCTGCCAAGCCACGCGGCTTCGTCACGGTGTCNGGAGACATTCGCCAGCCAAGTACATAGACCCTCGTGCGTGCGCCGCAGTGTGAGACCGCGCTGCCCTGCCAAGCCACACGGCTTCGTCACGGTGTGGCCACGCGCGCTGTGAGGTCGTGCAGGAAGGATGGCACTGACCTCCTCTACTGAACAAACAAATTATTACATTGTTTCACCTGAAAAACTTAACAGAGCAACTAATACAGATAAGTATTCAATGCATAATTGTATTGGAGACAGTACTCCATCACATTCCATTGCATAGCTAGTCTTGCACAAAAATATGTAAACTAGAAGCATAAAGACTGCATTAAAAAATTACACCACATGTGCACAGAACTATGTATCATTCCGCGTAGGAAAACACCGCATGTTCAAAGGAGTTAGTTACCGAACAATATTCGCTTTATGGCAAGTACCAGGTTTGAAATTATATATCAATTAGGATCGTGCTCGTAACATCTGCCGAGATATACCCATATCTATATTGTATGTATATATAAGTGGCGGTAACATAAACAATTGTGGCGTCAAGCATAATAACTCAGCTCAGGTAGGCATGCTCCTTAATAGCTTACGTCTCTGAATAAAATACCATTTCTAAGTTACGTTAGAGAGCTCGGTTATGAAAGTGACAGGTTTTGAAAAGTCAACTTCATCCGTGTTGCATACACAAATACAGAAAATCCACGTATTACAAATTATTTTCAAACCGTCAGAAATGCAGTTCTATTCGCGGGTTCTTGAAAAATCACCACATGTATTTGGTTGTGTTGTGTATCATAAGTTATCAATAAGATATTGGCTAAAATAAACTATTACGTATATTTTTTATTTAAATAATGTAAACAGGTGTGTTATTAAGAAACACGCGCACGGATGTTGTTCATTGTCCTTTAATTTTATTTGCATGAAAGTAGAACTTTAGCAATGTTTCGGAATGGACTTTAGTGTCAGAACGTGCACTTAATATCTACAGACAAAGATTGTGAAATATATACGAATGATGCAATAGAAGACACATGTTAAATAATATATCACATGCACTGCTACACCTCCAAGCCATAAAATTCAGCCGGAAACTCACGCGTTGTGAATGTTGTTCAAGTCATAACGTTTAAACAAATAGTCTTAAAATTAAATACATCTTACGGCCTACAAACCCATATAGAAAAATTCATTTACGTATAAATTTATACGGCAGAAGCACTTGTAAAAATCGTTCTACTGCTTGACTATACACGAAATGTTTGCGTTACTGCATAACAAAGTCTTTGATGGTTGGTGTACAGAATACCGTCAAATAATTATAGGGAACGCACGCCGGGCTTCGGAATGGTCTATAATGTCAGAAGGTGCACGTAATATTTACGGACAAAGATGGGGAAAATATTCACGCATCATTGAACACATGTGTTTTAAGATACGTGTTAAATAATAAAAAAATATGCTCTGTTAACATGTAAAATTTAGCTCCAAAATTTCCGCGTTGTATATTTCGTTCATGTTTTGACGTATCCACAATACTGCCAGATATATTTAAAAACAAATAAATTGCTTTTTATTATTTCGAGCGAACGGCTCAGGCCTTTTTATCACGCAGACAATAAATCTCATGTATTATCTCTAGTGTATAAAATCAATTTTTTTTTCAAAACTATGTTTTATTTCTGTGTGCTAGAGTACACATGAGTTGGCTTCTAGGCCGGAGAAAGAAAATAATATTTTAATTAATTTTTCGTTAACTTTTTTCACATTAAAAAAAATATTGCAGAAGCCTTCAGTATTTAAGCAGTGCTTAATCCATTCTACTCAGTGAACGCAATTTTGTACATTACGGACGTTTAGGCACATTTTTGCCTGTAATGATCAATGGTATAAATTGTGGGTAAATGATTTGCAAACAGTCTTACTATCTAGGTCATAGTTGATTCATATTACTGAAGCAGATCATATAACCTACAGTGACAACGAAACAAGTATTAGTCGACATGTGTACAGCATTCATAATTAATAAATATGTTAACAACAACTGAAACTATAATATTAAGTGGGCTTGAAAGAGATAACATTACCATTAGAACTTAATATTATTATTTTACAAATATTAGAAAGTAATATGTATTAAATATCTATGAAGAGTGAGTGAAGAGATTTGGACGGCTCTTAACATCGAGGTCTTGAGAGCCGACGACGGCGAAGTGAGGTATGGAGCAGTGCCGGAACACAAGGGCGTGGGAAATGGAAAATCCCCGAGAAAACCCGCCTACCAGCATCATCGTCTGGCACGGAAATCCGGGAGCAACCCCAGAAATTCTGGTTGTTTATTCTGTAAGATAAAAATTTCCATCATCAGGAAGTTATTAAAAATATATATTTATAAAAAATATATTTTGATCACATACAATATTCAGCAAAAATTTTTGTATTGAAAAAAAAATAGTGACAAATGGAAAAAAAATTTAACACTAAAATTCATTTTCATACACTATTTATTTTCTTTACAGTCAATGTAGAATGCAAAATAGAAAAATGGGTAATCTTACTTTTTCGAAATTGTAACTATTACAAAGATTTTTTTTGTCCCTGGTTAACTGAAAAGATGTACCCATTGCACTATTTTAGTAGACTGTCACATGCAAGGCTAAGCAGTTCGCTAATGATGGTAAGCATTAGCTTATAGGAAAAGGCTTCACCAGTCTCAGGATCATGGCGATGCCCATCGTCTCGGCCACTCACGCCACCCGTCCCCAGTTGGTCACTAACCACATCGTTGACGCACTGCACTGCAGTACTTGCTCCTAATTAACAGTTGGCTCCACGATTTCCGCCTCGCCAAATACAGGACCACTGTAAACGGCGGGTGGGACGGTGGTGGATCCAGCATACACAGAACCAGAAACACACACCGTTGGAAGTTGGCAGCGACGACGAGTGAGTGCAACTTCGTTTCACGAAATGGAGGCAGAAACATCAGTATCCGGTACCGTTACGACCGCCGATGCTGTACTCTTTAAAAATGTAATGCCAAGTTTCATTATTCATCTGATGCTCAGAGAATTACTTACCAACGGTTGTCAAAAATGATTCAACATCTTATATCCTACAGCAATTTCTACACAGGGAAACCTGACACGGTTTTCTTAGTACACCGAATAGGAATATCGAAAAAGCCGTCTTCCTAAATGCTTGATTTTCCAGTCGTATTTCACAAACAAATATGCTTATTTGACCTAAACGTGACAGAAAGGTTAGTGCCTTATTTAACAATAAGATTTTTTAAATAATATCTTTAGCGTGACATGTAGGGAGATTGAAAGAACTGTACTTTATAAATAAACGCTACAACCAATTTATCCATTTCCGTCTGCAAATTTAGCGATCAAATGTAGTGAAAACGTAATATAAATTTGGTTTTAATTTAAATATTTACAGCCTTTTTTTTTCTTTAAAAAAACACAAACACAACTAATAAAAAATTATTAATTACAAATATTTTGCACGATTTTTAATTAACTATACAATTTTTTTTTATATTTGGCATTTCTGAAAAATGCTTATTAATAATTTGTTTAAAATCACTTATCCCATAAAATATTTAAATTTTTTTTAAAATTTGTATGCATTAGCATTATATGTAAGTTTCGGTATCAAAAGTCACATTTTATTATTGTCCCTGATAATATAATAGATGTTTATTTATGTCAATAATAAGAGATATTACACTCCAATATTTAAAAATAAAATTGTAATAACGTTTCTTCTACACTACAACTACCAAGACGGTGTAAATTAACATTATTCGTGTACACTAAAGACCCAAAAAAACTGATATAGGCATACGTATGCAAATAACAGAGGTATGGAACTAATCAGAGTAACGTGATGCGGTCGGCAGCTAGATTGGTTACTGCTGCTACAATGGCCGGTTATCAAGATTTAAGTGAGTTTGAACGTGGTGTTATAGTCGGAGCACGAGAGATGGGACCTAGCATCTCCGAGGTAGCGATAACATTTGGATGTTCGCGTACGACCATTTCACGAGAGTACCGTGAATATCGGTAACCAGGTAAAACATCACATCTTCGACATCGCTGCGGCCGGAAAAAGATTGTGAAAGAACGGGACAAACGACGACTGACGAGAATCATTAAACGTGACAGACGTGCAGCCCTTTCTCAAATTGGCGCAGATTGAATTTGTGGACTGGCTTGCAGGATTGGTGGTGTAAATTGCCTCCTGCATACCTTCAGACATTAGTCGAGTCCATGCCACGTCGTATTGCGGCACTTCAGCGTGCTCGTAGGGCCCTACACGGTATTAGGCAGGTGTACTAGTTTTTTTTTGGCTTTTCAGTGTATATTAAGCCGAAACGTGAGTGTTTTTAACCTCAGTTCTTTGAACTAAATATAAAAACTAACAAACGTCATTTCATTTCATTACATTCGTAAGGTATGACTAAAATTGTACCAGCTTGTGTTATTAAGAAGAATCAATTTGCGCGTTCACATTTGGTTATAAATTGATATTACAATCTGTAAAGTATAAAAAAATGTGCCAAATTATTTGTCACGAAATCATATTACGCTTATTTTCAGAAAATTGCGCACCAGTAACAGGTAACCGTGCAAGTTGGTAAACATACAAATCGATGGATGATATTAAATAGTTTATCAAAGGTTTTATTGCAATGGCGCATGTATATACGTAGTACGATTGGAGCTTATGTCGTTATTAATTTGGTTTGTGCATACAGAGTTTAGAAGAGCGCTTGTGGTTGACAAGTGCGTTACAAGCAAGGCGTGATCAATGAGCGATAGGCTTGTCGAGAACACGCGCGAGACAACTGAACGAACAATTAACGGAGTTCGAGACAGGACTGATAACAGCCCTGCGAGAGACGGCGTGCCGAGTTGCTCGTCATTTGGGCAGTTTTGGATATAACCGTCAATTTGTGTTCGAAGTAATGGACGCACGGAGGTGTCGACACACAACGGACCGGCTCTGGAAGATCCCGACAGATAATCACGAGGGAGAGCAATCCGAATATCAAATAGACACAAAGATATCCATCGGCTTCTTTGTCCACTATGCAGCGACATGTGGCAGCTCCCAGAGAGTAACAAATGATTTCATTTCCAAACACATATCACACGAAAATCTAAAATCCTGATCCTTTTTGCATATTCTGCTAGTAACGCCTCAAGTTCGTCGCAGAGTTCTCAACTTAGAGCAACGTGAAGCGTAGTAGGAAAATTTTCTTTCTGGCGCACCTGGCGTCCTGGTGAGACAAAGGGAAATGCAGGTGGCCATCTTGGATGACATCACGCGGAAAACTCCTGCTCTGTCATTCCTTGCTGACGTCAGCCGTTTTCCCTTTTTCCCTTCGGAATTCCTCTTTTATCCCTCAAAATTGCCCAAAATTTCACGAATTTCCCTTAAAACCAGATAAATTTCCCACATAAAATTTCTTTACCAATATTCATATGAGAGACTCAGTCCGAAAATAGCATGACCCCACGGTGTGGCTAAGAGACGCCTTTTTGAGGAATGAGGAGTGAGGAGTGGAGGGGTTACCCTGACATTCATGCTCTATCATTCCATGCCAGCACCACTCATCGCAGACGAAAGAACCGATATTACTAAAAACAGGTCTTGAAACATATCTCCTTTTATGACAACGTGCTCGCCTCATGGCACTGTGAAAACTAATTTAATTTCACAAGTATTTATAAACGCACTGCTCCGGTACACCGCTTTCCTACTACTAACGAAACTCCACGGCAGCGCTCAGTAAGGATAGGCGCTGCCACGACGGAAGCTCAGCGATAACATGACGTCACTCACAAGAACAATGTAAAATAATCGAATGGATGCACATCCGCCCAAACTGATAAGAACTTCAGCCACAACTTCCGGGAGCAGGCTGACACGTCCCTCTTGCAACTGACGTTCAAGATCAAACCTGTTTTCCGATGTGTTAAAGGGATCTGGGATGGGGAAATAAAACTCCTTCTATATTAAATACATATATTTAAGCAACATACACGTACTGAACATGACGTAATACAAGAACATCACCGTTAGTACCAACCAACTTGACTGCGATGTTATGAAGGATGATAATGTGTTTGTGAAGCAAGTTACTACGGCTGAAGAGAGTTTAATTCTGCTGAGTTTCATGTAAAGGTTCGCTTTGCAAGGAATGACTGCGCACAAGGGATCTGGTATTCTGGAGTTTTGTTTCTTCAGACATCCACACAACAGTACAGTGACTAGTGTTAACTATCTCAGTCAAATAGATTCAAGAGACATTATATGTTGGAAAACGTTTGCTATTAATGAACTTGTAGCTACTTCTGGTGGGGACAAATCTCACCCTCTGTCATTCGGCTTTGGTTTTCTCAAAATCCTTCTGGTCTCCTTTCACCTGGCATACTGGTGGGAGCCAGTCTCATGCTCTATCAGTCTACCTTGGTTTTCTCATATTCCTTCTGGTTTCCTTTCACATGGTGTCCTGGCAGGGACGAGTCTCATGCTCTGTCATTCCTCCTGCGCGATGCAGAGCAAGGTCTGGCCATGCACAGTAGCCTAGGGGCGAATAGTGCGCATGCCCAGTACGTCCTAGGCACACCTACAATCATAGATGGCTGTAATTTCCGCCCGTTTAAGATACAGCTACCAAATTCATATAATAGGCATCACCCCCAACAACGAAAAGGACCGCAGGGACAATTTGCCTGAAACTCACTTATAAGCATTGTTGGCTGTAATTTCCAAACCATTTAAAAGACAGTCACCAAATTCATAACATATCACTCCCGACAACAAAAAGGTCCATGCGGTCAAGTATGCCCTAAGTGCATTTATAAGCATAAGTGGCTGTTATTTCCGAACTGTTAAAGATACAGTCACCAAATGCATAACATAGGCATCACCACCGACAACGAAAAGGAACGCAGGGTCAAGTATGCCATAAGCCTACTTATGAACATAGTTGGTTGTAATTTTCGAACTTTTAAAGATATTGTAACCATATTCTTAACATAGCCATCACTCCCAACAGCAAAAAGGGCCGGAGGGTCAAGTTTGCCCTAAGCCCAACTATAAGCACAGTTGGCTGTAATTTCAGAAATGTTAAAGATACAGCCACAAAATTCATAACATAGGTATCATGGCTGACAACGAAAAGTGCTGCGGGTTCAAGTATGTCCTAATCCTACTAATAAGCATAGTTGGCTGTAATTTCCGAACCATTTAGGATATAGTCATCAAATTCATAACATATACATCACCCCCGGCAACGGAAAGGGTCGCAAGGTAAAGTATGCCTTAAATTCACCTATAAGCATAGTTGGTTGTAATTTGCGAACAATTTAAGATACAGCCATCAAATTCTTAACATAGAAATCGCCCCAACAACGAAAAGGACCACAGGGTTAAGTATACCCTAAGCGCACTTGTAAGCATAGTTGACTGTAATTTCCGATCTGTTTAAGATACCATCCCCAAATTCATAGCATAGTCATCACTTCCGACAACGAAAAGGGCCGCAGGGTCAAGTATGCCCTAGCCGCACTTATAAGCATAGGTAACTGTAATTTCCGAACTGTATAAGATACAACCACCAAATTCATAACATAGGTATCGCCTTCGATAACAAAAAGAGCCGCAGGGTCAATTATGCCCTAAACACTTATAAAAGCATAGTTGGATGTAATTTCCGAACCTTTTAACATACAGTCACCAAATTCATAACACATGCATCGCCATTGATGCTGAATAGGATGGTAGAGACAATTAGGCCTTAAGCCCTTGTATAAGCATAGTAGGATGTCATTTCTGAATTGTGTAAGATCTAGCCCCCAATTTCATAACATACACATCACTCCAATGACGAAAAGGACCACAGGGTCAAGTTTGTATTAATACCTCTTATAAACATAGTTGGATATTATTTCCGAACCATTTAAGATACAAGGCCACAATTAATCCCGTTTTAAATATTATATTTATATACATGTACTCTTTTGAATACATACCATATATAGCACCATGACTGTAAGCACATACGAAACAACATATATTAAAACCATTAGTCGCGCAAGAGATACGACACTGCTACGCACTGAGGCAAACAGATTTTAAAAAAATAATTTTAAAAGCTAACTGTTATACTCATTCACCAACAAATACATATCGCGCGAGCATAGAACACTGTAGGTTATGTTAGGCGAAAAATTTTCCATTGTGATGTGCAGGAACGATAAGAACCAAATGCTACACACTGATGCACACTGATATAAAAATATAATGTTGACAACTCCCAGAGCTGTGGTTTTGGAGGAAGGTGATTGACACTGTTGTCTAAAGGACCAATTTACTACTGAAGTAAACACAGGGCGATTGGAGTTCAAAAAAAAACAATCTAGTTTTATTATTCCTTGAACAAGTTATAATTCACTCACGAGCTCTAGAGACAACTCCTTCCCGTTTATACAAGGGGGGGTGTAGGGGGGTAGTACTCTTCACACACGCTGGATGACTGTACTTATCTGGTTTGCTGGGCGGGTAGTTGGTCCTGCAGTTGAGGTCTGGTGAGCTGGAACTGGCAGGACTCTGCGTCTGATGGGCGTCTCGGCGACTGCCCTCGAAGTTCCTCCTTCTCGGGTCCACACTGTGTCTGATGACGGCCGGCTGCCGTGGTCGTCTCCTCGCGGACTCGTTTCGCCCTCTTCGGTTCCCGTCGGCGTTTTGCATGGGTTTTCTCGGATGCTTCCCGCCTTACGTCCCGTTTGACGGCCTCCGACTGAGGTCGACGTCTTGCTGCATTTGGCGAACTCATTTTCTCTCTGCTGGATGGTCTTTGTAAAGGCCCTCTGTGATTGGTCAGTTGCACGCGGCTGGCTTCCTCTTGAGCTGGCGCCCCTCGTTAGGGCTCACCACTCGCTCCCGTTCTCGATGTAGGG
>NQII01000395.1:461930-504494 GCA_002778355.1 Clitarchus hookeri | reverse complement strand
ACTGCTCCCGTTCCGCCCTCCGGACTGACTGACCTTGTTTCCTCGGACTCCCCTCGTTTTGTAGCCTCCATCGCCATATTCAAACTGCCTCGTCTGCACGTGGTCCGGGAATCTCGTGGCTTCTCCCTGAGTAATAAAAACACTTGTCTGCGGCTTGGGCTGCCCAGCGTGGACCTTCGGTTCTGGTATGGGCGTTTCATTGTCTCGTTCTGCACGTGTTTACTTGGCGGGTCGTCTTTGGATCAGCGCCCGCAGTGGTCCTTCCCTTGTCCCCGGATATGCTGCTATTCTTCTCGTACACCCGCTAAAAGCTTTTCTTGGTTTATTGTGGCGAAGCCCGGGGTCGTGGGACCTCGGCGTATCTTGGGGCAGCTGCCCAGTGCAGCTGTGTCCGCGCCCTGGTGCCTTCCGTTGCCTCCGGATGCCGTCTGCACGTGCAGAAAACTTGGGTGGCCCGTCTTTGCAGCTGTGAGGCGCGGGATCCTTTTTGGACACGTCCGCCACCCTTAATATTTATTGGTGTTGACCACCTGCAAGCTTCGCTAGCGCGTGTGTTCTGACGGCCAAAATACATGGACTCGGGGAGCGTCAATGTAAAGGAAAATAGATTTAAGCATTTGGCAACCATCGCAATCACATATTACATATGCATGCCCTTTACAAAAGGAATTCAGTTATACAGTACAAGGTAACTATTTATATCGTTTGAATACAACAAGCTATAAATATTAGCATGTATATTTAAAATATCGCTTCGGGTAAAGTGGTGTTGGTAGAGGATATTACTTCTGACCACCCTACTAACGTTAAGGTCTATAAAAACAGTTCGTACCACCACCACACATCGCTCAGAACTTCTTTCTCTCGCCGAGAGGATATAGTGAAAATGGTGGGATGCTCTTATAGTGGTCAGAAAATATGGAAAGATAAAATAACTTGCAGCACTCGACAAAGAAACCGAGCTTGCATACATGCCTAAATAATTCCTTCTCGCATATACACGACTCGAAATAAAATCCATCTACAAACACCTACCTGTTTATCTGTAACAGGAGGAAGAGATTCTTGTCTGTCTCCTATACCTAGAATATTTTCAAGGTAGTGCTACCGTTACAGGCCCACCACATGCCAGGAGCTGGTGTAAGACACATCGAGAGCGAGCAGCAGCAGCAGCAGCAAAAGAAAAACAAAGCACCACCAGCACTGAATGATAAACAAGTGTAAAGAATTTGAGAGCCCGAATTGTCAAATTCGCAGGCTAGACAGCGATCGGCCTTATAAGGTAACATATTTTAGTCCAGCAACCATGCTCATGTCTGCGCCACACAGCCAGTAGTCATCTACTGAGGCAACCTAAGACAGTCAATGCAAACTAGCCTGCAGTTTGAACACTATACCAACGAGCAACATGTAAAATTGGATGTCATGTCTTCGACCAGTGTGGTGGTGGAAAGTAGATCGTTATGACTACATCCATCTACTATGATCGTGTACTCTGCTGCAATATGAAGATGGAATGAATGGTTAAAGATATAGTATCAATGTAACTGTTGTAAAAATACGTTAAGTATATTTTGTAATGCACGCCGACATGGAAGTTGCCATTGCTTCTTTAGTCCAGCATACAAGGCATTCCCATGTGATACTGCGATGCTGTGTTTACCGGCAGTAATCTCCTTTATAAGCAAAAAAAGAAGTGCAAAGGCAATGCTTGTTATTCATCGGGAAGCATGTGCATGTATTGTGGCAAGATATTCGCTAACGAAACCAGTGTCAAATGCCTTAAAGATAGTAAATCCTCATTTGCCATCGTCTACAAGACCAAACCATATGATAACTGCTGTGCAGTAAATGCGAATAACTGTGTCATGAAAGCTCACAGAAGAAACTGTTCTGCAAAAGCAGTCACCATAAATGTTTTGCTCGAATGAAGAATAAGTTCAACGCATATCAATTAATACTAGGTATTATTATTACGTAAAGTCTGTAAAATAAATATAGTATATTAATTATTACTATGTTAGACATTTATCTTAACCCACGCTAATATTAGGTTCGACTCCTTCACTAGGAAATAAAATTACCACATATTCTCTTAGACTGAAAGAGAATTAATATTTTTTGTGTAGTATCAAGTGTCGAACTCAGGTCCCTACTGGCGCCTGCCTGAGCAATACACACAGATGCTCTCGTCATCTTTGTTTCCCGAGTCGACTGCTAGGGTGCACGACCATCGTCTGCTAGGGTCGCTGCGTTCTTCAGCCATCTTAGTTTCTCCTGTCACCTATCAGAGGGACGCCAACATCGTTTGCGTTACTGCTGGTGGCCGCTAGGAGCACTAGGAGCACTCGTGTCGACACACACGACCAAATACCGACGTACCGCATGCAGAACACCCACCCATGCATGCAGTACTTGGTACAAGTAGCTCAAAAAATGCCAGATGCATGAGGATTCGATCCAACCTCCAATGAGGGCTGCAGCTCGATGGTACCGATGGCACAGGAGGACTACAGTGGCATGGTTCAACTGTGAGGGCTGAAGGTCGCAATAAACAGCATCAGTCTAACACATGGGATGGAGGGAACATTGTGCAACATATAAAACCGTCCAATACATGAAAAATTAAGTCATATAATAATAAAGGCTCAACATAGATGCAAGTGTGCTGCGAGAATGATGTATCAAACGTCTACAATAAAAAATAATACCTGACTGTTCTGCAGTCCGTAATAGCGATATCAGTGTTGCTATTGCGACGAGAACTTTGGTAAAAAGCTGTAAAGCCAGTCAACGGGAAAAAGAGCTTATGTTCACAAGGACCAGCCTCAAAAAAATTCTACAATATGTCAAGTGCAGTACACTATTTACCAGTGGTGATAATATGAAGACACATTACACGACTTGTAAAGGCTGTGCTCCTTTATTTGACACTAAACATCATCCATTTAAACCAGTAGTCATGTAAGAGACGACGAAACGTCTACATATTGATGATTAGATATAAAAAATGCAAAGAAAAATAGTTATAAACACTTACCAACCGATGCATATTGTGCGAGCAACGAATGCTGTACATTATGCTGGACCAAAAAAAATTACCTTCGCGAAGTACTGCTGTCAGCAGACATAAATAAAGGAAAAATAGTTATAAACACCTACAAAAAAAAACATGTATTGCACAAGCGACGAGCACTGTACATCGCATCAGTCGTTGCTAGAAAAGAACATGCATCTGAAAACTGATGTAGTATCCATGGTTAATATAGCAAAATAGCAAACGGTTTTCCCCATGCACACCCTCCGACTGAGCTATGCTACAGTACAGAGGCAAACGAATTACACTACCAACCAACACATAATGTGCGAACATCGAGAAATGTATGTCACATTAGACTAAAATAAAATACTGTGGCAGAGTCGAGTAGCAGGAGGAGCGACAAGGTCGACACTGCTGCATACCGATGCAAACAGATATAAAAAAATAAAATGAAAAAGAAACTAGATATAAGCACTTGCATATTGCACATACGTCGAGCGCTGTACGTCTCTGGCTTGTCCCTTTGTCCCCACCAGGACACCAGGTGGGCCAGAAGGACCATTTTCTTACTACTAATGTGAAGTGCTACAGAATGGCGGCGTATTGTTTTAGCGACGAATCACGTTACTCTTTGGAAAATGCTGACCAATGACAAGGTTAATAGGACCACACGTTAGCGCTTTAATCCCTGCCTCACTCTGCAGTAGAAAATGTGCATTACTCCTGACGTGATCGTCTGCGGAACCATCACAAAAGTTCATCGTTCACCACAGGTACACTGAAAGAAAGAGATGCTTGCATCAAACATTATTTGTTCCTGCCAAAATAATATATTTATGTGTAAATTGTGCTAAATAAATACTTTTTTGATCTATCCTAATATTATAGTTAAAAAAGTTGTGTAAAATAAAATATTTGTGGGACTGAAGTGGTTGAGCGGTTAGACTGTTCGCCTCCCGCCAAAGCGAACTGGGTAAAATCCCCGTCTGGGCCACTCCCGGATTTTCATATGTGGGAATCGTGCCGGACGATGCCGCTTGTTGGAGGGTTTTCTCGGGAACCTCCTGTTTCCCCACCCTTTCATTCCGGCACTGCTCCATACTAAGCTCGCTTTACCCTCATCGGCTTTAAAGGCCTCGCTGTTAAAAGCCACCCAAATCTCTTCACTCACTCAAACTTCATCTGTACTGTTTCACATAAAGAAATTTGTTAGTTTGAAACAATTAATTTGTTACAAAGAAAGAAATACTTTTGCTGGAACACATTTCCATAAGACAGTGCGTACAATAAACAAAATGTACGTTACGCTAACGTTATGTAGTTAAGTAAACTTTAAACGACCCAGCCGATTAGAACACGAAACCCTGATTAATATGTATAACACTCCACCCATGAATCTACCAGTACATTGTTAATATTCTGTTGACATACTTTTAGTTAGTAGTAAAACTCAACTCTCATATAGGCCTATATTTTTTTTTTCATTTGCTTGAAATGATATTGTCGAAATTGTTTATACCAACATTATGCTTTACTAGCCATACTGAAAAGCCCTACTTATATCCTAATTATCACATAAATTTTATACAAACCATGGCTGTGTAATTTCGANTTTCATTTCCTTGAAATGATATTGTCGAAATTGTTTATACCAACATTATGCTTTAATAGCCATACTGAAAAGCCCTACTTATATCCTAATTATCACATAAATTTTATACAAACCATGGCTGTGTAATTTCGAATAAAGGCTCCCAAATAACGGGATCGTAGTGCAACCAACCAAATGGAAGACGGTAATTTGAAAATTTGATTTTTTTGTTAAAAAATTAACGTATTAACGTCAGTTTTTCCAGCCAACAAAGTATTTGCTTTACTTAAAAAAACTTGTTTTTTGAGTCTACGGTGATCTATATGAAACTTGAAACTGCCATATTATCAGTTGATCGCGTACTCGTGAAATGGTTGTGTGTGATAAATATATGACGATATAGACGAAACATGTAAATATGCGTTTGGCCATACACATTAATTTTAAATACAATATTTATTTCAAAGCCACTTATGGGGATGTTAGGAGCAATAACAGTTTGATTGTGTGGAAAAAATATTTTTTAAGTTACACAAACACTCTCCAAGTAAATTTGTTATGTACCATCAACTTAAATGTTGTTTTATTGTAGTTAAGTGACTCACTATATCCATTATAGAATGCTTAAGACATCCTGCAACATTGTGTGCTATTTGTCTGACTGAATGACCAAGAGCTATTTTCCGGCAGACAGCTCTAGTTTCCCAGGGTATTCATGTCATGTTTTATCACTTTCGTGGACTGCCAGATTTTTCTCCCATCGAACTATTTTGCGACCAAACGGGACGCCGGCTTCCTTCTTGTCGAATTGTTCAATGTTGGAGAATAATTCGCAAAAATTGCAGGCCGATATACTGCAGTATAACATAGACGCTAGTTTGATTCCATGAGCGGTCGTTTCGAGGAGGTGGTCTACTCAAGTACCACATGTGTATTTATTTTGTGCAGCAGATTATCATTAAATTGTTCTAATACATTGATATTGTAATATGTTCTTTCTTTTGTCTATATTGTCACACTTATAAAATATTGTTCGAAATCAATACCTCCTTTTTGGTGCACGCATTTTAATGTCAATGGGTGAAAAATAAATGCAAAACCATTGGCACCGGTTGTGTAAGTTACCGAATAATAAGAATTCTTAAGTTGTTAAGTATATCTTTCCACTCATAATTTTCTTGTGTTTTCAGTGTATGATAGTTCACAAACAATCATAAAACAACTCAAATTAGTGACCTGATATTAATATGTATTTTATGTGCATGACAAAATTTTATCCCACTTTAATACCATTCCAAAACTTAAAACGTAAACACAGAAAAGAAAATATAATTTTACAAAAACATTTCAATAAAATAATCTGAACATGTCGAAATGAAACATATGGACTGTCCTAAGTGAATTTATAAAAATATACTGAAACGCATAATATTAAGAGTTATATATATTTCAAAAACTCCTAATGAAAGTGGCGAGCAATAGAAAGGTGTGTCAGAAGTGTAGAGACAGATTTGTATCATATAATTTATATTTTTTAACTGTTTTTTCTTAGTTATGTTATTAAATAGATAAAAACGTAGTTATTTTTTTTATGCAATGAGGTTTAAATTGATACATTGCAAAAATGCGCTTTTGCCCTATTATAGGGTAAAAGATCGCATGATATGGGGCAAAAACTCGCATGTGGCAAAGAACGTACAAGAAGGAAGTAATGTGACAATTGAATTCAAAATGGTTTTAAAAATAGATACATCATTAAGGCATTACAAAAAACATGAGAAACATATTAACATGGGAAATATTTACATTTCAAAATCTTGGCAAAAATTGTATGTCTTTTGCAATCATCACAAATGAAAGCAACTTTCCCTTCATAAACAGAGCATGCTGCCTGTTACTACACTCCACAATCATTACACATTGTTATTATTTTCACATGGAGGATCTGTGTATCTCTCCTCACATCCTGAACAGAGTATGTCTTCTGTTACGCTTGCTTTCTTCTTTTTTAACACAGTTTGAAACATTGCCATTAACATATACTCCCATTTGGACATCGCCAAATCCATGAAAAATGCTTAAATATTACCTTATTAAAAATAAATGCGACAGGAACATGTAATTTTAATTCGCATTTAAATATTCTAGATCATTACACAAGACAATTTACAGGAATCGTACACAAGTATAAGGAATCACGTAATATTTTTAGCAGTTTGAGCTACTTTCTAAAGAATTGACCTTTATTTAACTACACAGTATTCTTATTAAACATATAAACGCCAAGTGATTCCTACTCGGTTTAGACTTGTGCGTAAAGCTGTTTCCAATATGACAAAATAAAGCCGTGATTCTATGTTTTGAAATTCCATTCGTAAGAATTTGTTGAACTGTTACCAACATCTTCGTCGTATACAGATTTTTTATTAGTTTACCTCTAATAATATCTGTAACCATACAAACGCGTTCATGAGTTTAGCACAAATCATGAGAGGTCTGCCATTTAAAATCCTGGTCTAGGGATTCTAACTTGTTTAACGATATAAAATTAATCAAACAATTAGAGTATTAAAGTGTAGGCCTATATATAAATACATACAGAATGATCCTGAATTCTAGGTATACATTTTGTGGGATTATTCTTATATTAAAATTGAGATGGAAACCTAGTACGTCTTATGACCTAACGTAGTTATTAGCGGTTATGGTAAGCAAAAAATTCATTGTTTTATACTTGTGCGAAACACCATTCAACTACTATACATTACTAACAAGTACTCTTTCTTCACATACAAAAATTTCAATAATAAAGTTTTTGCATTATGGCATGCCAAAATCAAAATTATAGTGTTTTGAGATTACAAACAACATAAATTTAATAATTTATTAAACGACCTGTTGCTACCAGATAAGCTTGAGAAAAACAATTACGAGCTATCTAAGGTGAAGTAAAAATTTAATTAGTTTTCAATAATATGGTTATCCTGTTCGAAGTTCGAATAAACTAACGGGAAGTTAGGACAGTTAAACTTAAACTCTTTAATTACATGTAGCATTACTAAGGTTAGCGCAATGACTAGAAAATGTCTGTTTAAAGTAGGCTGTCTAACCGCATGATTTATTTTAACCGAAATTTTAATAATTGGTTATTCGCATAGTGTTTCTCAACACACAATAAATAAAGTTCTGATTTGCTAAGTGCTAATTAAGATTAATCTGACAACCATGAGGAGACATTGTTGTTCATTATTGGCTACTATTAAGACGTAATTGGCTCTGTAAGTTATGCTGGTTTAACAAAGTTTGTTGTAAAAACACAATAGGTACCGCTAATAGTAAACGGTTTGTTTCAGGAATAATTACTATTTCATGTGTTTTGTTATTTTCTTGATTCAGCGGTTTTAATGTGTTACTCACTAAAACAAATTCATGAAGACTTTTGAGTGATTTATGTGACTTTGATTCCAAAACATGACACTTTTTAGAATCATTGTCCTAGTGATTACGTATTAGGTGTACTTGAAATGTGAAGATATTTCGATACACAATTTCTATTGTGTGTTCGGCACCATACATAAACTTTAAAACTTAATTTATTTCGGATATTTTTGTTTATCCTGTCTCCAAAAATTCATTATATTCTATCTCAAATTGTTACGCCTACACCTTCGTGGTCGTTACAGAATCATTCAAATAATAAAGATTGGCCTGCTTTCATGATGTAACATTTGTTTAGGCTAGTTCAGGTGAAATTTATCTATATTAGACCCTAGATTTTATCATAAATAGAAAAATAAATGTACTTTGCTTAGAGTGTGCTTACTGATAACCCGTCTCAAGAAATCATGCTCAAATATTAAATGTAGATACCATAACCTAAAATATTTTTAAGCAGTTCCAAACCGTTATTTTCTTCCAAACTACGAAAGAAATTTCCTATCTCTATCAACACTCGAATGATATGTTTTATATTGTCCAGCCGAATCTTAACAGTTAACTTCGTCAAGCAAAATATTACAATATTGATAAAATATATTTCAAAAACCAAATTACTTGCGGACGATTGACAAAGTCAATACCTTTGTCATCATTCTTAAACAACCAATTAGAATCTTCTGCTGACATTCACAAACATAACCTTTCACCAGCCAAGAATGACCACTATATTTATTATACATGTTCTGACTAGCCCACTAATCGGGACTTATTCCTGTTTTTAAGATATACATTGGTTGCAGGCATATTAAATATTGGTTATTGTGGACCAAATACTCAGATACAGAAAAATTCGCTAACTCACAATTACTTTAATCAGAAATTAACCGGAGCAATACCAGACATTGTGAAACGAGCCCTATTACTTAAAAAATGAACTGACATATTTAATTTAATTTTTATTTTGCTTAGAAATATATATTTCATTATTTTTTTTGTTAGACACTTGCAAAAATATCAGTAATCTTATGCACTCGTGAGAAATTTCACTTTCACTTCTAGTAAATAAGCATAATTCTTTTAAGTATTTTATTGAAAAACAGAAACTGTCTGCTTGGAGCTCTGGTAAAAATTGCGACTTTTATTTTAATTGATTTGGTATCTTCTCTGGATTCACCACTTTAATTATTGACTTTTTACTGCAATGATATTATAAGAAAGCTCAAATCCCTAAAGTAAAATAAACTGAGCTGTAAAAAGCATCCATGTTTCTGTCATAATTTTTTCATTTAAACATTACATAGGACTGTGTTTTTCAGACTAGAAATATTATTAAAAAAATGTTCAGAAACGTTTTTCGGTCTGACTTGTTCAAGAGTCAGTCTCCTCCCACAGTTAGTTTAAAGCGATTATTGTGCTTTGTGACGTTGATATACATGAAACATTTAATCGTTTTCTCCTATGTGTCCGGGTTTATGTGATTTCCAGCCGCTCATAAATACTTCTGCTTTCGGCAGTAACCGTTTAAGAAAGAGAAGACCTATCAGGAAGGTCATTTACGTGTCTTCAGTTAAGGGTCTATACTTATCCGTAAGAAGGAAGCTAAATTAATGCCATATTTCCGATCGTATTCAACATAGTCCGCCTTCCAATATAGCTAACCAGCTTTGAAGTCACTTAAGAAGAGAGTAAGTGTTTGTGAGTGGTAAATGGAGCATTAATAACCTGCTAGAAATACTACATATCCTAAAGTCAAAAGTGTTGCGATGCTTGAAACATCTATTCAAATAGTGATTTGTGTAGTTTCCACTGCTCATATTTACATTAGCTGTACATTAAGAATATAATGAATATAAATACATATATGTTTTTGCCTGAATGGAGATCTCATAAAAAAATTAGTTTAGATTTTATTGATAAAAAATTTTACGGGAATTCCAAGAGGTTTAATTCACTTTTGTTGTTTCTGTCCTCCCCAACACCTTAAATATAATTTGGAGAATTGTGACATGAACTACTGGCGAGAGTGTGATGTCACTGTTTCGGCGCCACCTCCCAAACGTCAGTATAAGCAATCGTTCTAAACAATGAATCTAGCCTCACCCTGTGTAACACCAACTATCATCATGGCTGGTCAACAGTATGGGAAGCTCAGATCACGTTGTTGAGATCACTCATATCGAAATATTTCAGTATCGGAAGGCGATGAGAGAAGTAACTAAGGTGGTTAATGTTATGGTATTGGTCAATTACATTTAAAATGGCTGCCCTTAAAGCAGAATGCCATTGCTAAAATGATTAATTCCCAATTTTTTTATTTTAACTCTCCTCGCTTGTATAACCGTGGAGTTGGAAAATATTTTTAATGTTTTTATTATTTGGAATTTTTTAGTGCTTTAGAAGTTATTATTTTCGAGGTTCAAACTCATACCCAACGTCAACAATTTGTTCTGCATGAACTATACTGGCAATGGCTGTCCTTCAAGCAAAGTGTGAGAGAAATAAAATTTACGTAAATTTAATACGGCTATTGCTCATCTGAAATAACAGAGAACAAAAATGAAAAAAACACATCGACGGTAGAGTGGTTAAAGGGTTTTTATTTGATTTCTTTGGAAATTAGTGAAATTTTAAAAATATTAATTTCATATGTGACAGTGAATTTTATAAGTGTGTCCATAGACGTAAGTGTTATAAAAATTACAAAATCACTCAATATTATTTCTAACATATTTAAATTATTGCATACATTTGGTTAATTTCTTTTAATATTTCTTTATTTTCAAGTAAATGTTCACATTAATTTCAGAGGTCAATAATATGCAAAAAGCTGCAGTTTTATGAACTATAACATCATACATTAAGAAATAAGGGTCTCTTTTTGTGCTCTTTAAAATAATCATAAAATAAATTTAGAAGGAATTGGTCCAATAACCCCCGATAAATGGTTTAGATTTAAAGTTTTAGTAGCATGAAATCTACAGCTGGTAGACGGAATATAATATAATTTATTGAATTTAAGGTTCTCGGCTCTGTAGCAGAAAGTTTTATTTTAATACATATAATACCTTAAAACATTAGATATTGCATGCTTTTAGTAATGTAAGTACACCACGTTTCAAATGCATAAAATCTTCAAAGATTTTTAAAATGTACACATCTTCCATAGGAAACGAATTAAACAATTGCAGCTTAATTAAGTTGAAATGCGTGTCATCAGATTAAGTAATCTTTTCGACTGAAAAGTTAAAACACAGTTATATATAAACATACGCATATTCATAAAATAAGAATAAAGCTACAACTTATACCGGAAACAAACTAAAAAGCAAATAAATTAATTTTTGCTCATTGAAAAACATTATAAATAATACAATGAAAAAGTGTATTTACTACCAATCATTAAATAAATAATATTTGTAACCTAGGCATTCCAAATCTTATATAATTTCAGAAATAATAAAAGCTGTAAAACACAAACAAAAAATTAATACTTATTTAGTAAACTAATTTATATGTGCCAAAAATATTATTAATTTTATATCTAAAGTGGTATCCTTAAATTTCATTATAACTATGAATAACAAAATACAGAAACGTCGATTTATACTATCAATAAAAAATCAGTTGAGAAATTTGTGTGGCTATTAACAACGGGGTTGGAGAATCGGGAGGGGGAAACGGGATATCACCGGAAAAATTCCTCCGACCAGCAGCATCGTCCGGCACGATTCCTACTTGCGTAAATTCAGCAGTCAACCGGCCCGCATTGAACAAGGTTCGCCCTAATGGGAGGTGACCTGGCTATCCGCCCAGACATCGCGGCCCCAAGAAGTAATGAGAACCCTGTAAAATACTTCAGCACACATTTATGAAAACAAAAAATTACTGACAAATTCAATAACAACTACCCTAAAAAGGAATAAATTCAACATTTCTCAAGCAAATACAAAATTACTTACGTGAGAAAAGGGAAAACTACACAAAGAAATTATTTTAAGTATTTTATATTAAAGTTAAAATATGCTTAATTTACTATAAAATTGGTGATAATCTTTTTAAAACATTTGCAAAGCAATTAGGTTCCAAAAAATTTATTTATAGGAACTGAGAGTTTAAGTTAAAAATAACAATAAGTTTCGTATCACAGAACGCTAAATTGATTTAATAATTATTAGATATAGAAATAATAAGATTTATACAGCAGACACATATATTAAATTTAGGTAAGTCCTCGTAATTTTGAAAGGGTTGCTTAAGAATTGGAATTTGAACTTATCCTTACAGAGCTAGATACAAAAACTTGTTTATATAACCTAGATAAACAAGGCAGAATATAACATAATTATGAACCATTAATGTTAGAATAATTATATCATTTATATTTTACAATTACAAGTCCTTACTTAGCGATAGTTTAGCCAAACTTTGGCCAGGATAAACATATTCTTGGGAAAAATAATATCTTTACTTTTTCTTGTTAGCTAATTCGTAATGATTTTACTCAAACTAATTTGATGGCAAAAGGTCGATTAATTACTTCGTGCTTGGTAGTATCATCGCTGACTCCAGCTGGACTGCCTATATTGTCGATGATGCCATTCGCAAACCATTATGGTAAGGCACATGGAAATCGGAATGTACGAGGGCAACTTGGGTGTCAGACAGTCTTATCGTACATTCCAAATTGCATGTGCCTTGCCATAATGGTTCGCAAATGTTATCACTGACAGCATAGGCAGTTCAGCTGTAGTTACCCAATGATGCCAACGACGAATTCTTTGACGCTAGTCGCAAGCACACCGTCAAAAGAAAGATTAATCTTTATATCTACCCTCTAATAGCTCGCTAATGCAATCAAGTAGATGCAATTTTAGCAGAATTTTTTTACTTAAGTAGGCAAATGTATGTGTAATTATAAGCACGCCAGATAACCCTCTACAAAATTTGTTGGAAGAGTCGAACATAAACTAACTTGCTAGACTGAATGTTGGAAACATCATGGAAAAGAGAGCGATATTTCACCTCTCGCATCCGACGAAGAACTGCAACGTAGCACGACTACGGCTGCATTTATTATCTCCAGAGGTCTAGGTATCAGCCAATCCCGAGCGAGCAATGTGATATCATCGTTTATTCACTATTGCAGTCTATTAGTGGTTGTGGGGGTCGAACTGTAATCGATAAATTTTGGAAGGGGAGGTGTGAAGGGAGATCTGGCGTGCAGTAAGCCCTTGATTCGTCGGAGGAGTTAGTTTGTTGGGGGTCAACTAGATAGCCAATGAAAAAAAAAAGTGGCTAAGCTGGAGGCCTTCCGACTGAATAAACAAATTTAAAAAATTGGTGGTTGTCAGTTTCCTGCTGGTGGTCATGTTTTGAGTATGTGCTTCGCCATATTTGTTTCAAACTTTCTTCATATAATTCTTTTAAAATGATTAATTATTCAAAAGCCACAAATATTTTCCCTTTTTTTAGAATTTTATAATTGGTTATCAAATGCTACATTAATTTCATTTTTTTTGCAATTTTTTGTTTTAAGTTTGTTTGGGATCAAGGCCAAGGTCATGGATATCCAAGTTTACAGTTGGGGTAAATAATGTAATTTTCCCCCATATTTTTACAAATGTTTATGAATTTTTTTCGATATTTATTTATTATACTGGTTCAAGTTTATGGAAACCTAAGATGGCAGCCGTGTTCAGTAACGCAAATTTTCACGATATTTAAACTATTTATTTATTGGTGAGATTTTTATTTTATTGGAAAGCCATGCCAAGGTCATTGTGGGTCAATCAAGGTCCTGAAAATCCAGCATGGTGATTGGGGACAGTGATGTAAGTTTTTCTGTGTTTTAAGATATTTTCCTGAATGTATTTTTTCTCGATTTTTAGACTTCGTAGTCATCCCAAAGTATTCGTAGGTCGAGGTCAAGGTTACTGAAATTTAACATGGTGGTCGGAGTTCACAATGTAAACAAACATGTCCGACGTCACTCCTGGTCGCTGGTCTTGACTCAAAGACTTTAGTCTGCGTTCATGATTTGGGGACTTTTTGTCTTTCACATCGAAGAGCCTCGAGTCTACCTTGAACATTTTCAAGGAGTTTTGAGCCCAAATTGCTGATGTGGGGAAATTTTGATAACGTTTTGTGGAGAAAACGTGATATTTTTAGGTGGCGGCTGGGCAGCTTTGACTCCGGTGACTCGCGCTCGTTGTCTCTGACTCCCAAAAATCATTCAAATTGTAGTCCTTTTGGAATTGTTTATCTGACCTTCCCCCTCCCCCTCCACAAATAGCAGCAGACGGTGATGCATAAGGTACTGCTTGTAAATCGCAGAGTTATTGTTTCCTGTGTAAACTCCNCTAATTGTAGTCCTTTTGGAATTGTTTATCTGACCTTCCCCCCCCCCTCACCACAAATAGCAGCAGACGGTGATGCATAAGGTACTGCTTGTAAATCGCAGAGTTATTGTTTCCTGTGTAAACTCCAGAAGTGAATGACATTTTGTGGGCCAAGAATCTCCATTAAAAGACTCCAGAAGTTGGTCNCCAGAAGTGAATGACATTTTGTGGGCCAAGAATCTCCATTAAAAGACTCCAGAAGTTGGTCCAGTGTGCCGCTGCCGTAGACGGAGAACGTGTCACTCATCTGGACAACGCCACACCACACACCCACACACGCACACACACACACAATACTGACGATCAAAATTAACGCCGAGGCAGAATTCGCTCTCGTCGCTGAGCACAACGCTTTGCAATGCATCGTTCCTGTAGCTCATTCCTAGAATAACTTGATGCCAGGCTGCACGGTGATGAAGAATGCCTGGTGATGAAGAATGTCTGCACTCTAAAAACTCTTTCTTTGCTGCAACACATGATTTGTTTCCGCAAACAAAAATTCTTTCGGATATGAATTACTGCAAAGTAGGCTTTTTGTTTCACTTATATAGTAATGATTATGATTAGTTTACATTGTCGTTACAATAGCTCAGCAGACGTTTTTGTGGTAATATAATTTACACTGTAAAGAAAATATGGGGTTTGAAATACAACCTCGTTTAGTTTATAGGAGATAAGTAACAAATCTCCCAAAATTATAATCACTAAAAAAGCAATAATCAGAATGCCTCCAAGACTCGAACCCGTATTCTCCGTGTTACTATACTAGCGCCCTTTAACAAACGACATTTTTGCCTTATTGCGTTCCGCTTACTTTTGGTAGATAGGTTATGTGCGGTAGTAACATGGGCCAGTATATAATGTCACCACTTGGAACTGATGTTAATGAGCGAGGGAAGTGATTTGGACTACTCTTAAAATCGAGGTATTGAGAGCCGATTGGAGGTTAGTATTATTCAGTGTCTGCAATTAAGAATAACATTAAACGTCTGCAGGAGGACTGTACATTCGATCAGTTGCTGTTTCATAACTGGAGAATATATAAATGTTTGCGTTGGGACAAAAGACGTATTCTGAAAACTATCATTAACTACAAAAAAACTTTAATATCGTCAAACGGTACAAAGTAATATTATTTTACTGAGAAAAAAAGCAGCTAAAAGAATGTTTTTTCTTTGCTATGAAGGAAGGTAATGTTTCCATAAAACAAAAAGTTATCAAGAGAACATTTATTAACGCCAAACCTTTGTTTCTGTAACATTCTCTTTGAATTAAAGCAANAAACAAAAAGTTATCAAGAGAACATTTATTAACGCCAAACCTTTGTTTCTGTAACATTCTCTTTGAATTAAAGCAATATTGTGTTCCTGTAAACAAAAAAGCCCCAAAGAAACGGTTTCCTTCGTGGCACAGAAAACTTTGTAAGGCTTTTTTTATATAGCGTGATAGTACCAATTATTGAAGCCAGTTACGTTGGTTGTCGTGCATAAACAACATCAGAAAATCTAGATGGTTTTAGCTCTGTGTAGCCAAATGCGCTGACATTTAACATGGTAGTAAAAATTATTCATTAACCTTGCACACTGAACACTGACAAGAGATCCAGTACTTTCACACTACTGACTGACTGTCAGCAGATAGTGACTAGATCCCTAAGGTCACCGTAAAATTATTCTCGCACGTATTCCAGCAAAACACCACAGCAATTAAGATCTCAACATGTTATCGGTTGTTATCTGCAACAAGTTTTAAAAAAATTTCACCTTATTAGGGTAAGCAGTCCCGTAATTCATAAATGGTGAATCATCACTAAGAACGTGGGTTAGCACTTCCCGGTCTGAAACCCATCAAACTTCTTCGTTCACATTAATTTGATACATTTCATGTAGTTTTAAATTCGTTTTTCAATATTTTCTGTACTAAATACTGACTGATTATGAAACCCGTTCCCATGAAAACTTTGGATCTGGATTGAAATCGATTTCAATACTATGGTTAATGGGTGTGGTTATGTTGGCAAACGTTATATTGGGTACAATGAAATAACAATACCGCTGATATAAAATTAAGTTTGAATACGTTATTTCCCTTTGTTTCTGGCAAATATTTATACAAAATTCGTTAATATTTTAATGCAATGACGATATAATAATATAAGTGTAAAATAAAACAATAACAATAAAAAATCATCTGTATGTAAGTACAGAAATGATACTCAAGAGTGTGCGCATTTTAGTTAAGATACGATTTCAGTAACATGTTGACTCACACAGGACTGAATATGATACAAANCCAAGAGTGTGCGCATTTTAGTTAAGATACGATTTCAGTAACATGTTGACTCACACAGGACTGAATATGATACAAACTCACTTTTCTAGTGTTGCGACCTTGAAACTCATTTCGTTGTACAAATTCAATACGGAAAGTGTAGTGAAAAAGTTTTGAAAACGACATGGAAATGTAGCACTTGCAGAAGTTTCCTCCGAAAACTGCACTTTGGCTACATCCACTCTTTGTGTCACCAAAACCAACGCGTTAATCTTCACACCAGAAAAATCGCTAACTATGCCACCATGAGACAAAAGACTGCCACTATCTCTTCCATAAAAATTACAGTGAGTAACTAAATTCAACAAAATAGGCCTTTATAAATCATAACATGATAACCGGAATATGAAGCTATTAAATAATTCCTTATGATCTGAAAATCTGTAGATACTATGTGTTAACTATAATTATAACAGGCACAAAGAATCTATGATTTCTAGGTAACTAAATTGACTCGACAATGTTTATTAGGTTTATTATTATGTTCATTAGGTTTATCAGGTTATATTTGAGTCTACTAATCTCATGTTACGGGATTCAGATAAGTGGATAATTTTCATTTCTTACTCGTAGAAAATTTTATATTATATTACATATATAGAAAAATTTTATTTGAGAAATAAATGAAAATAAGCATTTTATCTCAAACCCGTAACATGAAAATTGGTGACTATATATATATGTATATATTATATATATTTATATATATATATTTGTGTGTATATACACACGATAAAGCACTTCATATTAAATATTAGGTGCGTATGACGGAACTACATTTTTAACATGAATAGTTGGAAACACGTATTTACACAATAAAAATGTCAAATTATTTTAGAAAATTTTATAAATATAAATGTAATCACCAGCAATGCAAAAAATATTTGTTTAATTTCGAAAATTCAAACCCTCCGGCACAATTCATTTACAAATATGATTTCAAAATAACATAACTTTGTCTAGCTGAAAACAAAACTTTTCAAATGAGCTGAGAATGAGAATTTCTAAATACAAAAAAATTTCACCATGTTGAAGTGGTGAATTTTCCTTTTACTGCCTTGATAATTTCGTACGATTTGTAACNAATACAAAAAAATTTCACCATGTTGAAGTGGTGAATTTTCCTTTTACTGCCTTGATAATTTCGTACGATTTGTAACAGTGTTTAAAATGTGCTGTTAAATGTTTCTGTGAAAAAAAAAAAGTTTTACATTGAACGTTTTTAAGCTCCCTGTCGTAGTTCTGGTTAAACTGTAGGCATTCCTATGTAACCTTATTATCTTAATCCCCTTACGAAGACAACAGTTATTCAGCATAAAACAAACAATGTATGACTAACACTCCAAAAATAANAATACAAAAAAATCTCACCATGTTGAAGTGGTGAATTTTCCTTTTACTGCCTTGATAATTTCGTACGATTTGTAACGGTGTTTAAAATGTGCTGTTAAATGTTTCTGTGAAAAAAAAAAAGTTTTACATTGAACGTTTTTCAGCTCCCTGTCGTAGTTCTGGTTAAACTGTAGGCATTCCTATATAACCTTAATATCTTAATCCCCTTACGAAGACAACAGTTATTCAGCATAAAACAAACAATGTATGACTAACACTCCAAAAATAAAACAATATTGTTATAGAATTTATTAAACACAAGTTTTGAATGCTAGGTGGCATAAGTCATGAGAATAATTAAGGCGTTCAGAAGTCAATCCGACTAACTACATTTGTTTTAGAAATTCAGGTAATAGCATGGTTGGGTTGAATCAGTGAATACTTTTCAGTGGCCAAGACGACTAATTAAATAGTTTAATGGTTTGCTGCTAGAATGCGCTATCTGATCTGGCAACTGAACATTTTACCAGATGTTTCAGTGGCCAACGTGATTAACTCCATGTCTCCATGACAGCTGATGTTTATTGTACAACTGTTTATTGTTATTGTTGAACTGACTTTGTGAACTGACTTTATAGTGATTGTGAGTTATGTTTACTTCCTTTGTTATGTTTTCTTTCTTATTTCAATCAAGTAATAGTCTAAAATGAGTGAACGTTGCAATGAAAGTGACATTTTTGGCGACAACACGGACTCTGATCCAGACTACATTCCAGGTGCAGATTTAGATCTACGTACTAATAAGACTTCATTCCAATTAGGTAAAAACCTTAACAGATTAAATAACGCAGGCTTTAATGAGGTTCAACTACTGAATAATAATGATATTTTAGTTGGGAAAAACAGTGACTCATCTCTTTCAGATGTTAAGGTTAGGTCTAGCCCGGAGCCTGTTAGAGACTGTAAACTTAAAATAAACCCTGAGAATTGGAAGAGAACACGTCAGAAGAAAAAGAGACTTTCTGGTAAAGAGAATAAAACTAGATCAGGCCATACAGTCGCTGCAAAAATATTAAGCGGTAAAGAGTGTAAGTGTGCAATAAAATGGAATGAAAAAATATCAACAGATGAAAGGGACACACTTTTTTAATCATTTTATAGTTTAACTACTCAGAGTGAGCAAAACATATTTCTCAATGGTTGTATCAAATCAGGAAGTATTAAGAGACGTCGACCTACTACTCAGTCAAAACTTCCAAGAAGTCACAGTTTTTTGTTTTGTCTCCGAGTCAAGAACGATGATATTCAGGTTTGTAAAACATACTTTAGGCAAACCTTTCAAGTGTCTGATGTCCAAATTCATAGTTGTAGTATAAAGAACGACGTAAGATATATTGTTGATAGAAGGGGAAAGTCAACACCTGGATATAAATTTGACATATCAGATGTTGTAAATAACATAAAATCAATTCCTGTTTACTTCAGCCACTACACGAGATCACACAACACCCACAGAAAATATTTGAACCCTGACCTTACAATAAAAAAATTGTACGATTTATATGAATTGTGGTGTGGTGAAAACCGAAAAACTCCGGTTACAGAAAAAACGTAGAAACATGAATTTTCAACCATCTTTAATCTGCATTTTAAACCGCCTCTTAAAGAAACATGTCAAGTGTGCAACGGTTTACAAAATAGACTTTTAGTGGCAAGCGAAGATGAAACGAAAGTAATAGAAACTGAGAAGGAGCTGCATCTAAGAAAGGCAGAAAAGGCCACAGAATGCTTAAAAGAGGAACAGGGTAGATGCTCTGACGATTACTACGTGTTAACTTTCGACCTCCAGAAGGCTTTGCCTTTCCCAAAACTCTCAACGTCTGTAGCGTACTACAAACGAAATACAAACGAAACTTGTATGTATTTGATTAAGGGGCTCACGTTTATAATAAAAAAAAGCTTACATGTACGTATGGACGGAAACCGAAGGTTCGAGACGTTCGCAGGAAATTNTGATCTGGCAACTGAACATTTTACCAGATGTTTCAGTGGCCAACGTGATTAACTCCATGTCTCCATGACAGCTGATATTTATTGTACAACTGTTTATTGTTATTGTTGAACTGACTTTGTGAACTGACTTTATAGTGATTGTGAGTTATGTTNGTTTATTGTACAACTGTTTATTGTTATTGTTGAACTGACTTTGTGAACTGACTTTATAGTGATTGTGAGTTATGTTTACTTCCTTTGTTATGTTTTCTTTCTTATTTCAATCAAGTAATAGTCTAAAATGAGTGAACGTTGCAATGAAAGTGACATTTTTGGCGACAACACGGACTCTGATCCAGACTACATTCCAGGTGCAGATTTAGATCTACGTACTAATAAGACTTCATTCCAATTAGGTAAAAACCTTAACAGATTAAATAACGCAGGCTTTAATGAGGTTCAACTACTGAATAATAATGATATTTTAGTTGAGAAAAACAGTGACTCATCTCTTTCANCGCAGGCTTTAATGAGGTTCAACTACTGAATAATAATGATATTTTAGTTGGGAAAAACAGTGACTCATCTCTTTCAGATGTTAAGGTTAGGTCTAGCCCGGAGCCTGTTAGAGACTGTAAACGTAAAATAAACCCTGAGAGTTGTAAGAGAACACGTCAGAAGAAAAAGAGACTTTCTGGTAAAGAGTATAAAACTAGATCAGGCCATACAGTCGCTGCAAAAATATTAAGCGGTAAAGAGTGTAAGTGTGCAATAAAATGGAATGAAAAAATATCAACAGATGAAAGGGACACACTTTTTTAATCATTTTATAGTTTAACTACTCAGAGTGAGCAAAACATATTTCTCAATGGTTGTATCAAATCAGGAAGTATTAAGAGACGTCGACCTACTACTCAGTCAAAACTTCCAAGAAGTCACAGTTTTTTGTTTTGTCTCCGAGTCAAGAACGATGATATTCAGGTTTGTAAAACATACTTTAGGCAAGCCTTTCAAGTGTCTGATGTCCAAATTCATAATTGTAGTATAAAGAATGACGTAAGATATATTGTTGATAGAAGGGGAAAGTCAACACCTGGATATAAATTTGACATATCAGATGTTGTAAATAACATAAAATCAATTCCTGTTTACTTCAGCCACTACACGAGATCACACAACACCCACAGAAAATATTTGAACCCTGACCTTACAATAAAAAAATTGTACGATTTATATGTATTGTGGTGTGGTGAAAACCGAAAAACTCCGGTTACAGAGAAAACGTAGAAACATGAATTTTCAACCAACTTTAATCTGCATTTTAAACCGCCGCTTAAAGAAACATGTCAAGTGTGCAACGGTTTACAAAATAGACTTTTAGTGGCAAGCGAAGATTAAACGAAAGTAATAGAAACTGAGAAGGATCTGCATCTAAGAAAGGCAGAAAAGGCGACAGAATGCTTAAAAGAGGAACAGGGTAGATGCTCTGACGATTACTACGTGTTAACTTTCGACCTCCAGAAGGCTTTGCCTTTCCCAAAACTCTCAAGGTCTGTAGCGTACTACAAACGAAATACAAACGAAACTTGTTTGTATTTGATTAAGGGGCTCACGTTTATAATAAAAAAAAGCTTACATGTACGTATGGACGGAAACCGAAGGTTCGAGACGTTCGCAGGAAATTAGCTCTTGTATTATAAAACACCTGGCTGGTAATGTCAATAATGCCAAACATATTGTCATGTACTCTGACTCATGCGGCGGCCAAAACCGCAACATAAAAATTGTTCTATTTCTTATGAAATACCTGCAAACTTAGAGTGGAAGAACTGAAACGATTGACTTTAATTCCCATGTGCCAGGACACAGTTACCTTCCGAACGATTCTGATTTTTCTTTTATTGACAAAAGAGCAAAAAAAAGTTCCAAAATCTTTTCTCCAAAAGATTTGTACGATATTATTCTTGACTGCATGAGAAGAAACAAGTATTCNAAGATTTGTACGATATTATTCTTGACTGCATGAAAAGAAACAAGTATTTCCTCACAGAAATGAAGCATGAAGATTTCTATTCAACGGAAACCCTAGAAAAATCTATCACCAACAGGAAAAAAAATGTCGAAGGTGAACCAGTTAACTGGTTGAAAATGAGATGGACCAGGATTGAGAAGGCCAAACCATGTACTATCAACTCTAAAATTAATTTCTTACCAGCGATGCCATTAGGAAAAATAGACGTAAAGAAGAAAAATGGAAACGGACGGCATTTAGAAAGCCTTGCTAATGTTCCACAAGATCTTCTTTATCCCACTTCAAGACAGATCACCATGGCAAAAAAGAAGGATATGATGGACCTCTTGAAGTATATACTTCCTGTTCATCACCAGTATCATAAAGACTTAAATACTGAAAGAGGTATCCCGCAAGCCAAACCTGTTAGTGATAACGACTGCATAATTTACGCAGAATAGAGTAATTTGCATTTTTGGACGTAATATCTACACTTTTTCCAAAACCCAGGATATCACTTTTATGACTTGCAATAATACTGGTTACTTTTTCATGTAAATAAGTTTTGTCCTGTGCGTATTTGTTTAATAAAATTACCTTTATACAAACCACTGAGAATTTTTTGTCAATACCTTCCAGTTGTCAATGTGACTAACCCCACACAAAGTGATTTTTTTTAAACAGAGAGACATTGAAATGTTGCTGTATATTTATACAGTGCTGAAAAGTTACCATTGATTATAAGAAAATGAATGAGTTTAATAAAGATATGCTGAAAAAATAATAGAGTTTTTTTAATAGATACATTACTTTAACTTTTTATACTGAACATTTTAATTTGATGGAGTTAGTCGGATTGACTTCTGAACGCCTCAATTGAACAATGAATATTGTTTCAGCATATAAGCTACTGGCGACATTGAATTATTGACAAAGAAATCTTCACTTACAGTAGTGCTCTTAGGTTTATACAGAGATTGCAGGGAATGTACCTACACATGTCAGATAGGAAAGTTGTCTGCATTTTCTTCCCCGAATTTCTAGTTTAAAATTGCAGACAACAAACGTTAACTATTTGCCTTCTGAAAATTTTGTATTTTAAATGAAGATCCTAGTGAGGTTCAAAATCGTCAGTGCCTAAACGTCTAAATTGAGAAATGGATATATCGTTTGTATCTTGACGGTAAAACTTCTATATTATATAAGTTTAAAATATATAATTACAATATCTAAAATGCATTTACAACTGATTATAAATGAAATAATGTAATTTATAGATTAAATATAAGTGAATGTTCAATACTTTTATGTTATCAGAAGTAAAAATCATAAAATCATTGCAATACTTGACGTATTTATGAAACAACCAAGAACGTCATACATGGGATGTTTTTTTAATGGTTTTATTCTGAAAGTGTGAAGACGCTATGAATAGACTATGTGTGAATACAGTATGTTTGGAAATTAAACGCCCTAACGGCGGGAGGTGATTCCTTATTAAAAATAGAGCCGAGAATATGTAGGAAACCATATACCTAGACGGAATATTNGCATTTACAACTGATTATAAATGAAATAATGTAATTTATAGATTAAATATAAGTGAATGTTCAATACTTTTATGTTTTCAGAAGTAAAAATCATAAAATCATTGCAATACTTGACGTATTTATGAAACAACCAAGCACGTCATACATGGGATGTTTTTTTAATGGTTTTATTCTAAAAGTGTGAAGACGCTATGAATAGACTATGTGTGAATACAGTTTGTTTGGAAATTAAACGCCTNATTAAACGCCCTAACGGCGGGAGGTGATTCCTTATTAAAAATAGAGCCGAGAATATGTAGGAAACCATATACCTAGACGGAATATTAAAGGAGATATGAGACTATGAAAATTGCGTTTACAAAACGTATTTCTGCCGAAAGCTTTTTACAACGCCTACAAAGTCCGCAGCAAAAAGGTGACTTACGCTTCCCATGTTGCAGAGTCACATGCGTAATGCTGGCCGTCCTCAGTATGTGCGCACTGTTTGGCTTGAGGAAGTGATACGTCAGCACATCAACGACATGCCCTCCACTAGAACACGCTCCATAGCGCGCCAAATGGGCGTGTCCCATTCAACCGTGTTGGACGTACGGTGGCTGTATCGCCGCCATCCCTAACGCTCCAACGTACTTTCCAAGAAAGTACCACGCATTCAGCGAAAACACGTTTTCATAAACCAATTTCATTTTGTTCACTATTTAAGAACAGCATTTTATTATCACAAAACTCTTAAAGATTTAGATTATCATGTATTTAAGTGAACTTCGAAGAATTTTACTACTACATCTGACTAGAGATATTTATCTAAAAAATCTTTTATTGACAGAGCTCTTGAAATTTTATATTCATTAAAAACATTAATTATGTTAAAAAAAGAATTTTGCGATTTTCAAAAAACCGTTTGTAAAGTATTGTAATAAATTAATGTTAAAATTTTAGCATCTACATTTATGTATACATTAAGGTTTCTGATTCATAACAAGATAGATTTGTAGTGCATAAGCCTTGTGACCAGTTTTGAAATATAAAGATACTATTTCTTGCTTTCTCTCCCAGGAAACTATTAACACTTCAAAAATTTATATGTGTTTTGGATACTTATAACGTCTGAAATGAACATTAACTTGAAAGGTTACATAGTTTAATTAGTTTGTATAAATTCAATTTCTATTAATATATGAAATACGTATTTTTAATTGTTCGTTTTCATAGAAATAAGCGCTGAAAAAATTTAGTAAGTTGTTTTAATAAATTTTCTATAACAAACGTTTAAATTATGTGGCAAATAACCAAATGTCTTCCATAAATTTAAAAGCACTGGTTCGGAGCACATTTTAACAAATTTCTATTGTCAATAATGAACTTTAAAATTTAAGACACTATTAGATACTACTTACTGGGAAATTAAAGCATTTTGTCAACCAGTAGTATAAGACACAGGTTGTAAAACTAAGGGATATTTTGTATCGAAGTGTTGTAAATATAATTAATTTCTAGAAAAAAGTTCAACGTAAAAGTTGTTACGAATTTCAAAATGTTATTTGGAAACGTGTAGGCTTTAGAATCAGAAATAATGTTTTATATGTACAAATATATTTAAAAAAAATTATTACCCAATGTTTTATTATTTTTAATAACTATTTACAATCAAATTAAAAAATATATATAAGCTGATGATGGTGTGTGTATCTCGATAGTTTAGGTAAGACATTTATAATGAAGGATTTTCATTTTTATTTAATATACTAAAATTGTATTAAGTATCTCGATTTCATAAATATTAACTGATACTTTGACACAGATACTGGTCAAGCATGAAAACTGAACAAAACAATTTGCGACCGCAGATTTGTCATGAAATGGTACGTAAGAATTTTGGTCTAAAATGTTTCCAACACGCAGTATGCAGTCTATTATCTTCTAGCTGAAATCTATATTAATGAAAAAAATTACGGAACTCATTCAAGATGGATTACTGCTAAGGTAGTTTGTAACTGACGAACTGCACAATTTGGCATGGTAACCAATCTACACTCACTGTCACAAAAAATTGTGAGCCAAAGTAAACGAGTAAGACTTAAAAGAAATTTTGCGAGATGGTAGAAATAAAAATAAAATATTATTACAATATCTTTACTATCTCATCAGACAGCCTCGTCTCTAGATATTTCAGTCCATTAGATTGAGCGTGGAACCAAACGAAGGCTGTATGTTAACCTGCGGCAGATCNTATGTTAAAAAAAGAATTTTGCGATTTTCAAAAAACCGTTTGTAAAGTATTGTAATAAATTAATGTTAAAATTTTACCATCTACATTTATGTATACATTAAGGTTTCTGATTCATAAAAAGATAGATTTGTAGTGCATAAGCCTTGTGACCAGTTTTGAAATATAAATATACTATTTCTTGCTTTCTCTACCAGGAAACTATTAACACTTCAAAAATTTTTATGTGTTTTGGATACTTATAACGTCTGAAATGAACATTAACTTGAAAGGTTACATAGTTTAATTAGTTTGTATAAATTCAATTTCTATTAATATATGAAATACGTATTTTTAATTGTTCGTTTTCATAGAAATAAGCGCTCAAAAAATTTAGTAAGTTGTTTTAATAAATTTTCTATAACAAACGTTTAAATTATGTGGCAAATAACCAAATGTCTTCCATAAATTTAAAAGCACTTGTTCGGAGCACATTTTAACAAATTTGTATTGTCAATAATTAACTTTAAAATTTAAGACACTATTAGATACTACTTACTGGGAAAATAAAGCATTTTGTCAACCAGTAGTATAAGACACAGGTTGTAAAACTAAGGGATATTTTGTATCGAAGTGTTGTAAATATAATTAATTTCTAGAAAAAAGTTCAACGTAAAAGTTGTTACGAATTTCAAAATGTTATTTGGAAACGTGTAGGTTTTAGAATCAGAAATAATGTTTTATATGTACAAATATATTTCAAGAAAATTATTACCCAATGTTTTATTATTTTTAATAACTATTTACAATCAAATTAAAAAATATATATATAAGCTGATGATGGTGTGTGTATCTCGATAGTTTAGGTAAGACATTTATAATAAAGGATTTTCATTTTTATTTAATATACTAAAATTGTATTAAGTATCTCGATTTCATAAATATTAACTGATACTTTGACACAGATACTGGTCAAGCATGAAAACTGAACAAAACAATTTGCGACCGCAGATTTGTCATGAAATGGTACGTAAGAATTTTGGTCTAAAATGTTTCCAACACGCAGTATGCAGTCTATTATCTTCCAGCTGAAATCTATATTAATGAAAAAAATTACGGAACTCATTCAAGATGGATTACTGCTAAGGTAGTTTGTAACTGACGAACTGCACAATTTGGCATGGTAACCAATCTACACTCACTGTCACAAAAAATTGTGAGCCAAAGTAAACGAGTAAGACTTAAAAGAAATTTTGCGAGATGGTAGAAATAAAAATAAAATATTATTACAATATCTTTACTCTCTCATCAGACAGCTTCGTCTCTAGATATTTCAGTCCATTAGATTGAGCGTGGAACCAAACGAAGGCTGTATGTTAACCTGCGGCAGATCTGTCGACAGTTGCAAACTTTGAGCCAAATCACGTACGTTTCGGTATGGAGTCATCTAGTATCCCACCTGGTCAGACAAATGTTCGAAGTGGCCATGCAAATACGGAAACATAAAGTAAAACCGCATGTGAAAACCATAGCCGTGTGCGGGCGAGCGTTATCTGGTTGGTGCCTGGCTCCTGGTCACTCAGTAAAGAAAGGTAGCACACGAGGCCGCAGGATACACTGCTTTGGATACGACACTCGTATCTTTAGCAGTTACGAACGAAGATCATTTTTTTACGGTTCCCCAGACCAACACCCCAATAGTGACGGACGTGTGGCGCTGTAAAGTGAGGCAAGGACTTTAAAGTTAACTTGAAATTCTCAAAAATCTATAACGGTGATAATTACTTTTTAAAAGGTAACTTGATCCATCATAAAGACAATGCAATCAGGGGTATTCTACGTTGCTGTTGGACGACGCCACTACAAGGGAGGGCGACGGTTGTGTAGCGATAGCGACAGAACCAGTAAATGCCGTCAGGATTGCAGAGTTGTCTGTGCTAGGTGTCTTGAAATGATTCTGGAGGAAATGCAGTGCTCTTGTGAATCAGCCAAGAGCAGAGCCCAGCTTGGGCCACTTCTTCTATACACACAAACTTTGAACAACCGCAGCCACACATTTGTTGGAAATCTTAAAACTGGTAATATACAATACCTCATCAGGAGACTTGNACTTTGAACAACCGCAGCCACACATTTGTTGGAAATCTTAAAACTGGTAATATACAATACCTCATCAGGAGACTTGTAGTAAAAGGGAGCCGTGAAATAATTTTGCATCACTCTCAGGTGTAAAAGGGTACTTTGTTCAAGTTGTAAACTTCTGCTTTAAAAATTTAAAATACTTAATTCTAGAAATACAATTTAAACAGTGCATAAAGAGAAATACAGACGAAAAGTCATTGTTAACACAACTTGTTNCTTAATTCTAGAAATACAATTTAAACAGTGCATAAAGAGAAATACAGACGAAAAGTCATTGTTAACACAACTTGTTTATCCCAGCTTGTTGAAGGGCATCACGCATGGCATCGCGTTTGATATGACCCACCAGGAGATGACATGTTCCAGAAGTAGCATGTATGTGAACAATATATATTAACTATTTGTTTTTGTCAGTTTTTTATTCCCAATATATATAGTTGCAAGAACCCAAAGCTTTAAATAAATGCAAATGTAAAAAGTCACCTAAATAACACCATATTAGTAGGGCCAAATCAAAGGAATCACAAAATTTATAAGTCTAAACAATTAAAAATACGTTACCGTTCTTGTTAAGCTAAACTAAGTANAATCAAAGGAATCACAAAATTTATAAGTCTAAACAATTAAAAATACGTTACCGTTCTTGTTAAGCTAAACTAAGTACCTTTATAAAAAAAACTAAACTAATTGGCCATCAGTTCTACACAAAAAAGAACTGTAAAATTAAAGAAAATCTAACGTTTTTACATTAGTGATTACGAAATGAGATTCAGAACAAATTTTCTCTCAACTATGTACAAACATCTTCCAAACAGCTTTCACGTAATGTTTAACTGAATCCTTTGCAGCCCATATTTTCATGTATCATTATATAAACTGACTAACACTTAATATGAAAATATTGCCAAATATGCTGCCCTTTTATACAATATTTTGAAGAGGCCAGGCAATGTAACATTAAATTGGGAGGCCTCAGTAATCATATAAATTAATTAATTTTGAGGTAGAGAAACACTTAGCATATTAACAACTTGTTAAGCTGTAAAAAAAAACCACCACTTATCCTATATCATATCTGTAGAGAAAATGTACACAGTGTAAAAATATTGACTTAAGTTTTCGAAGGTGTAGACCTAACAATCAACAGAAATAGAGCCACATTATGTCCAAAATAAAATATGCCAGGAAATTATCTACGCACTGCTCGTTTCAAGTTAGGATAGGTCATTGGTGGTAAAAATCCTAATAGGCACCGAGTGAGGTGACACTTTGGACTCGCATTCGGGAGAAATTGGGTTCGAATCCCGGTCCGGCCATCCTGATTTCGGTTTTCCATGGTTTCCCGGAATCACTCCAGGCGGATGCTGGTATTCTTCCTTACTACAGGCCATTGTCGATTCCTTCCCCGTCACAGCTACACTGAGCATTTTTCTGAGTCTTTATTTACCTCGCTGTCGATGAGACGTTAGCCCTACCTACCTACCTACCTTCAAAATAAGAAGCAAGGAAAAAGGTAACTATTAACACTATTTAAATTCCGCCAAAAATTTTTTCACGCATTGCTAGCTTCGACCAACAAATCAAAATCGTCACCAAAAATTGAAAAAATATGTACNGCCAAAAATTTTTTCACGCATTGCTAGCTTCGACCAACAAATCAAAATCGTCACCAAAAATTGAAAAAATATGTACACTTTTTAAAATCTGCTTGACAATATACTCGCAGAATCCGCTCGTGTACCAAGTCAGCATACTGCATGATTTGAATAAGTAGCAAAACAGACGGCTGCTTCCTGCAATAATTGTCTTGAAATTGACGACACAAATTAGACAGTGTACTCGCAATACCTGAGTATTTGTGAGCCACAAAGTTGAACAGGAAATTCCGCTATTTTGGCACTATTTGACAATTCAAAGAAGTAGCATAGGTAAGGACACCCGATTTTCGCGAAAATAATTCCATGGAAGATAGATTTCAATATCCTACTTGCACACCTGCAGTTTTTCTTTCGTCATTGGTCGCGCGTCGTGGCCGAAGACAATGCGGTATTTGACTCTACCAATAATAAATATAGTTACTCCGGTACTCAACGTCTGTGATTTTCTGGCAGGCACCTCATAATATTAAATATTTATATTTAAATTAAATGGAAAGTGTGCTCCTGAATTTTGCTATGTGAAATCAGCACATGATTAAGCCTATAAATGTCATATGCATATGAATTTGGATCTAATCATGTGCATCATTTGATTCCTGAGAAACATTATTACCGTTATAAATATGAACGCATAATTTTCGTATATGCAACGAGAAACGTTCGATCGTTACTAGTACCATTGAAATTAATATCAAATTAACAAAATTTAATTTTAAATACAGTCCTCAGCTTGTCAACTATAAAAAAATTTCCTCGTTTCAATTTTGCATATGCAAGGAGGGAAATCAAAATATTTCAAATTCACTTTTTTATTTGAAATCGCATGTCATTCACGCAACAAATATTAACCACTATGGCGATAATATTAAAAGTTCCTGATATGAAAGCTTGCTTCTGTGCGGGATATGTCTTGATATATAAGAACGAACAGACACCGTTTCATATGACTGTTGCTTCCAACAGAAATGTCTGATAATTTTTTTTTTTAGAATAGGTATGCCTACTTCAGAAATACGTTTTGGAAACACGCAACCATTGATTTTAAAGAGACTTGAAAACGTTGCTACTAAGGCAATTATTTTGTACCAAATATTGAGAGCTTACAGAAATGTCATCCGACCGACGAAAGCCAACGCAACAATGAAGTGTAATATTTATGCCGTAAAAGTACTTCTCGATTTTATAAAGAAGCAGTGATAGTGAAACAGAAACAATAGAAAGAGGAGATACTTTTGTTGGAATTATGCGGTAAGATTATTTTAATGTTAGATATTTGAAAACATTAGCAGTGGTATCTGCCTTAAAAACCACAGTTTCTGACATTAAAAACAGGTGGTCACCTCTGACAGTCTCAACCATTTTGTGACCTTTTAAATTCGCGAATTTTATTAGGGGTGAATTCATTTTAAGCTACGAAAAACGCGCTTATACTATGGTGTATATTTTCTTGTAAGTTGTACACTTAAGCCACGTTGTATGAAAATAAAAAATTTAAGGATCACAGCTTATTTAACAGGCAATCTTTAAGGAATCGCATGAAATTCTTAAAAATTTAATACTTGAGTTAAATATAAACTATTCGTGTGCATTTTTATGTCGTACTTTAGACTTTATTTCTTCGCAATTGTTTCTAAAGAGAACTTTTTTTTTTAATTGACACCAAAAATAACACACCTCATTTAAAATACACATGTTATGTTATATTTGCTCTAAAATGTTTTAGTTTATCTAGTACCGAATCAAAATATTCCCACCGAAGTATTTAACTATTATATTACTTTGCGAACAAAATAAAATGTTAAAGCTGATTAATAAGGTAACGAAATGTTTTTAAATGGAACAAAATATCAAAATTTATGTTTACACCTAGCATTCCTTTTATTTCTCCCAAAAATCAGAATTAGTTTGCTTTATGTATTGTCGAAATAAAAATAATTGAGAAATTAGTTGTTTTATTTCGAACAGTATTATGTAAGGCTGCATGCAGTCTCGATATGTATGTTTTAAGTTTAAAAATGTTATAGTTGGTCAATGTGCGTGAGAAAGAAAAGTATATTACTGCCATGACTTAACCACAATCGATATGTGATGAATAAATCCTTAAGTCTCCTAACATTAGAATCCATAAACCTGTAAGAAGCTCCGCACTGTCTGATAGTAGATTTATCGAGAAATGTTCGTATAGTTTAAGTCGCTACAGAAAATTCAAAGTTACATTTTGTGAAAAATTTTTGTACTTAATACGAGATTTCATTTCATAATGCAATACCAAATGTAATCTTTTTGTGAATTGTGGTGAACGTCGTTTAAAGATATACCGAGTGAGATGGGGGCCGCGGTGTTGTAATGATTAGACTTCTCACCTCCCTCCTAGGCGAACCAGGTTCGATTCCCGGCGGGGGTCGCTTCCGGATTTTCGCATGTGAAAATCGTGCCAGAAGATGCCGCTGGTTGGCAGGTTTTCTCGGGAATTTCCCATTTCCCCCGCCCTTGCATTCCGGCGCTGCTCCACACTCACCTCACTTCACCCTCATCGGTTTTTAAGACCTGGAATAGCCGTTCAAATCAGTCCAATTCTCTCCGAGCAGTAACTATGGCACTTTAAGCGGCGACCTTATAATTTGATAAGCACAAAGACAGTAGCAAAGTTCAGTACATGTCCCTATTATAATTTCTAGTGTTTTCGCTCAGTATATTTTGCGAGAAGGCAGTGTTAAACGGCAGCCTTTGGCTATGTCGGAGAGCTCGGATATAGTGTTTGTAATTTGTGTGGTGTGTTGAAAGTAGTCCCCGTACCTCATCTGAAGTGTGTATTATTTTCGTAGACCATTACTTACAATGCGCATAAAGTAGTTTCGTGGAAAACCTGTTTTTCTAAAACTCTGCAGCACAATTCAAGCTATAGGCACGTAGTTCTCTTAACGGGAGACCAACGTTGCCTCTTGAGGATTATGAAACCTATAGATGATGATTTATCTCGGGAAAGGTTGGCTGTTTTCTAAGATTCCATGTACTGTACTCATGTCCGACAGTTCCCTTTCCTTATTGGCAGTCATTCACGTATATGAATCTACTACCCCATTTCACTGGGCTAATGAGGATTGCGATACTATAAGGCAGAAAGTTCGTGACTGGTCTGCAAACAACTTAGCCGAGTCAAAACCTTGCTCATCCAATCATAAATTAATTAACTAGTTCAGATTTTTATCGAAGATACGTTGGCTGAAACAATTCTCGCCATTTTACATTTAGTCTAATGATGTCGTTATAATGTAAAGACTTAGCACTTAAGATTTAAGCACCGTGTAATTAATGCTGCGGAGTTGGTTTAACTTTGAGATTACTATGGGATTTTCGCTTTGAAATATAAACAATAGAGTACATAGTACATCATATGTACGGAAACTTGATTCTTTAAAGTAAACTATTTTTTGAAATGGCAATAATGGCACGCCATTTGTATAAATATTTCAGATTATTTGATTTGACTTTATGCTAAGCAATGTAAAAATTTCTGATTTTCCGTACCTACATATTTCCAGTACGTGATCAGGAATTGGTCTGTACTGAAATAGCTCCAATTTAAACTTGATGTATTCTATAAATATGTAATTTTTAACAGAAGGAGAAATGGCGTCTTATGTTTGGTAATAATGATCTTACAATCAATCTCGATTTCTTCAAATTTAAAACTAAAGTAAACATAAGTGAACTGGCTCACTTAAGAAACATTTCTTATCAAACAGGTGACATAAAAATATTTAAATTAATGCATAATTTTTCATGTGCCAACGAAATTAAGCTGACAAATAAAAGGTTTTGCTTTTATTTCAGAACTTACGTTATGTGTTGGAAATATGAAAGAATCAAATTTTAATGGGGTAGCAATGTAGACTAACATAAATTATTTTGTTTAAAAAACCAAATTAGAGGCGTAGGTTTAATATATTTTTACAGATGAAATATTTGTGACAATATTTCAAAGTTCCCCGCTTTAAGTTATAAAAATGACTGAGAAGAACTCATTTATCACCCATGTTCATGGACAGGCTTGAAATGTGACGTGCGTGATTGTATTTGATTTTCATTACTTACTGAAGACGCATCTATACGTAAACACTAGTAATTACTGCGGTAGTACACTTTAAACCATAGGCAAAAGATGAGATAGAACGCTTATTTGCTTCTGCGCATGTAACCAACATTTACCTACCCCAATTATACACAACTGTCAAAGCCACATAGTCAACAGAGATGGACGTGTTTGTTTACATCTTAATTTTTAAATGACAAGCCCTATTATATTAATGAAATACTAATGCCAATCCGAATTTAGTCAAAATGCATTACAAATTTATTAGAGGAAGTATAAAAACATATATAAGCACTTGTTAGCGAATCAGTTTTCTAACCAAAAATCCAAACCATGCCGTTTTCGTTAGATATGTTGGCAGAAATGCAGTTCAATGTAGGAGCACGGAGGTTGGTTGTGCGCAGCCAGCGAGATCGGTCTACCTCATCTTTAGTCTATGCTTTAAACAGAATTATTGATATCAGTTAGTGAAAAACAGTAAGAGGTTGTCAGACGAATAAACGGAGACTCAGTGCCACGGTGTGGTAAACATTGCCATGCTTTTTTTTTCCTTCTTTTTTTCCCCCGTGCTTGAGATAGAGACCAATATGTTTCACACAATAAATTATACGAAAATATTTTTATAACTAAATAAATATAATTTATACTCCATAAATAATTTTGGGGTTTGGTGCTTATATACATAGTTCCAAAACATACAGTACACTACCTGCTCACAAAGGTGCCACCTGTACTCATTACTCTGTTGGCTATCTTAATGCTGAACAAAACAATAACGTTGCAAAGGAACAACGAACGTTTTTGACTCGTAGAAATACTTCAGGCATCAATGATAAATGTGAGGGCGGCTCTTAACAGCAATGTCTTGAGAGTCTATGAGGGTGATGAGGTGAGTATGAAGCAGCGCCGGAATGAATGGGCGGGAGAAAAGGGAGATCCTCGAGAAAACCCGCCGACCAGCGGTATTGTCCGGCACTATTCCCACGTGAGAAAATCCGGGAGTGGCCCGGCCGGGGATTTAACCCGGTTCACCTTGGTGGGAGCGAGCAGGCTAACCGCTTAGCCACCGTGGCCCCGTTGATAAATGTGCAATTGGCATATATAGAGCTTTGCAAAATGTAAAACCTAACCTGCTCACGGTAAAATAATCACTTTTGATAGCATCCTTCGAAAACAAATCACTGACCATAATTAAATATATATTCTACAGTACACACTGGCATGAACGCTCCCAGTTTGGTTGATAGCGAATTATACAAACTAATTCCAAGTCTTGACGTTTTATTCCGAGTGTAATTTTTAAATTAATGCAAATAAATTTGGCGCTTTTCTGTTTTATGCACGTTGAAGTACGAATGTCATATTAATAGCACACTCATATACTCAGCAATTTCTGGTTTCAACTTGACCGACGCATGAATAAAGTCACTAACACTCGGTCCATGACAATGTACATTTTACATATGGCGTAAGGATACAAATCGAGAGATGGAAAGTAGATCTTAAGCATGGCTTTCAATCTTGCAGCGCCATGAAGGAAACTACAAACGAGATTCAGGGCTGTGTAATAATCTGTATAATATGTTCACGGTTAATTGAGCACCTTTGAAAGCCCTGCTTAAGAAACTACTTTGCATCCTTCCGCTATATGTAAGATAAACGTTGTCATGGGCCGTCTCACTTTACTCATGCGTCATCCTAGTGGAAACAAGGCATTTTTAAGAAAGTATATTTGTAAATGACATGCAAATCCGTGCTCTTCTGTGTAAACGAAATAAATACTTAGACTTCAGCAGTAATAAATTTACGTATTGCACGCTCGATACAACGTCAGGGCTTAGAACTATTTTCATTAACCAACTGCTAACTAAACTGGGAGGCTGCGTGGTAGTGCGTACTGTTGTATATGTGTAGTTATGGACCGTGATTTTTTTTTTTCAATGGTTGATTTCAAAAGTGTTCACATTACAGTAAACAAGCCTTAAGCTGCAGTTGAATTGAAGTGAAGGCATTTATAGGTGTTGTCGCTGATTAGGCTCCATTTTGAGAGTGCGGCGGTGGTGTAGAAGTGGTTGCGTGACTTCAGAGGGTGGATGTATACAGAAATGTGTTGCGGAAGGAGCACGCACGCAGTGAGGCGTGGAAAAGTGCTGCCCACGGCCGAGGTCGAACAAAAGGCGCGCCTCGTGCAGAACTGCGGCACAGACGCCAGGGCGCCCAAGAAGGCGGGCGGGCGGGCGATATTTCAGCAGTTTTCTTGAGCCGGGGGTCGAGGGCGCCCCAACAAAAGACTTCTCGTCGCAGCGCGCCCGGGGAGACGGGCGCCGCTGGAATTATGAGCCCTCCGGCTCCTTATCTTTTCACGTTATTTCCCTCGCGCGCGCGCTCGTCCAAAATGTTCATCACCAACAACAGCGGCAACAATGGATCTCCGCGTATGAGCATTCTCGCTACTCGGGGATCCCCGGCCAAGAACATTAAACATCCACTCCGCCGCCACCCCTCCCCCTGGCCATTGTTGTATTGTTGCATTGTTACCTCGGCGAGCGTTGTTGCTGACGGCGAAAACTAGCCAACAATTTTCGGTAAGAACGCGGCATGAAGAAAACCTCGTTGGAATGCAATTAACGGAAGATGGCGTCCACGTAAACAGGGCACGCGCTCCTCCTGAAATATAAGAAGCTGGTGAACGTGACATATAAACACCCGTAAATAAATCACGGATGATGATTCCGCGTTTTTTTGTGTGGAGTAGCGTTTCAAAGAAACTTGCGTTACCTTATATGGGTCATATGACGGGTAACACCAGAATGATGTATCATTTTAACGCCTTTCGGACGGTTCCTTTGTGGTCATCCCCCTGTGAAACTGTTGCTATTACCTGCCTTATCTGCAAGAACTGTTCGGTGGTTTACATTTGCCATAACAGAGCCTGCAAACACAAAACACCCTCGTTTAGTATGTAAACCCTTTTTTCTTTACTGGCGCCAAAGTATTCTGTTTCACACTAAATTTCATTAAGTTTTACGAGGGCTGATTCAGTCGTCATGGCAACAACTTTTTATCCTTCGAAAATGACCCAACACAGGAAATGTACTATGTATGGTTGAAAGTGCAAATGTGCGTTTTAAAGGTGACACCGCATGAGGTATGGATACAGGAATGCCCGGTAAGGAACAAAGACAAACATGGCTGCTTGAAATCACCGTTTAATTGATATATTCTCGTACAAACTGTATACACTCATGTGAACGGGTACGTATCGTACGTGTAAAATCTGTTTAACATCCTTCAAAGTAGTCTCCGAGGTTGTCCACGGTTCGTTGCCAGAGATGAGGCAGACGGGACATATCATCGGCTGCATGAGATCCTTCAATGTGCGCCACCTCTCGTCGAAATGCTGTGACGATGTGTATGTAGCCGCTATTCTGAATGGTATGCCGAAACCTTGGTCAGCTCCCCTGATACAGCTATGTGTAATTTTCGCGGCAAGTGCGGTTTCCATTGTTTCGGCTGGTATTCCATCCTTGGTAGTATTATTCTTGTAAACGCGCACCGTCATGAGATCAGGCAGAAAACCGTTATCTTCTGGCCTTATCTTAATGTTCATTGAGTTATATAAGTATAAGCAGAAAAGCATACGAAAATATTCAAATACATCTGCTATTATAATTAATAAAACAATGTCATAATATAAAAGCCAGCCGTAAAGGAACGAATCAAATTCGCAGGTATAAGGGCACATTGGCATAGTGTGCCAGTGTTTCCCTCATGTACTGTGCCAATATGCCCTTCTGCTATTTTTTACTTTCCACTGAGCTAAAATTCAAGATAAAACGTGGTCTTTGAGATAAATATATTCAAAAATATATATATATTTATTTATATACGTACTAAGTATATTAACACATAGGATTACGTATAAAATAAAGCAAACATTTACTTGAGAGTTTAATAAGCATAAAACTTTTCTCTTTTACTGACGCCTTCGCCATTCTCCCTACCACCAATGGAAAGACCAGATGGTCTAAAGGGACAAAATATGTGAGACAGGTGGCGCTATCCTTTATCCCTTTGCATAACTACAGCAAATATGCCAACTTATCCCTGGGGGCAATTTGCCCTGGTCTCCTGTAAACTTAGAACATATTTATACTGTGGAATTTAAAACTCTTTTTGGACAACTTAGTTACAGAAACTACCATTTATCGTACCCTGAATAATTTTCACTGCGGTAATACGCTAAATACACTCATTATCAGTTGAATACTGGGTGAGATTTTATTTTAATTTTTTAACAAACGAATATAATTTTTTTATAAAATGGTATGTCTAAAAATAAAAAATTAGAACAAAATTGAAAATTGTGGAGTGAGCCTTGTTCCGTAGGTAAAAATTATTTTTAATCAAACAATATTATATTTAATATTAGTTTACTCGTCCTATAAAATACGGAATTCATACGGATTCGCAATCTCGGCTTCGTATCCAACATTTCTTAATTATAACGGTTATTAAAATCATTAAAGTTGGTATAAATAATGACCTGATAATGTTAAAAGGAAATTGCGAAGGAACGCTGACTCTCTAGTCCAGCCAGTAATATCAAGTTTCTCAAACGGATAATTTCGAAAGGTAAATGGAGTAATCGAAGTTTTTATTAAGTGCATGCACTAAAAACTGTTTTAAAATAATGCTCTTATTAAAATTATTACAGTAGAGGGACTTATATACATCCTACATAAAGAGTTAATAATACGTACACATATTTGATGTTATATCTAAGAAGGCTATGTAGACATACATACACATGCTTCATACATTATTTCATAGATACATATGGGCAGACAACTCCATCGAATTTTACAACCTAGCTTTGCTTGGAGTTTCGGGTGAATTGACTAGATGAACCACAGAAGCTGGGCTGTATGTTGCAAAGTCATAGAAAGCATGCTATGGTTCTATAAGAATGCAACGAAACAGCGGATTGTGTTCTGTAACATCTCAGACTGCAGAAGCAATAAAATGCAAACATTTTTTCCTGTAGTTTTTTTTCAGGACAAATGGCTGTTGAATTGCATGAGATAAGCGCTACGACATACTAACTGACACGAGGAGTAATATGTGAAGTTTTGCTACGATTTCGCAGTTTCATGTGCGATCTAAATTATTTAGAGAATCATAACAAAAAACTTAGATTAGTTATCAATAACAGTATTGATGAATATATATGTCTTTTAATATAATTTCGTTTTTAAGAAACAACTTCTTAATATAAAGTTAATCTGATTAAAACAGAAAAAAATTTATAGTTACAATTTCCACTCATTAAAAACCGCTTATAAGTATAAAATTAGCTAAATATGAATTTTATGTTATTTTTCTTAAATAAAGAATAATAGGAGGCTTGAATTTTTTTTATGAAGCCTTCTAAGCGACTTTAATCTATCTCGCCGACCAGCCGGCAACTAAATGTCTATTATTAAGTAAGTGTGAATTTCACGTAATTACATAGTTCTTCGACTTGGTTATTCGTTACCGCCAAATGTTTTCTCTCAGTGTTCCGTAGGCGACACGAATGGTTTGTTCAGAAAAGTTCTAATTTTTTTAGGTGGTCGAAGTATTAAAGCTCTGTTACGGCAATCTCAAATCTTTGTGGTGAAGAGGAAACGCAAAGTGATTCTTGTAAAACTACGTAAACAATTAATGAAGGATCGTTCATAAAGAATAAATAATGATTCTCAACCTGCGCTGTCTAAGATTCAGCATTTATAGAAACGGCTATACAAAATGCAAAGCTCGTAAAGTCGATAGGTGCAAGTTTGACAAACTGCATTAAGTAATCATGGTTTCTGTGGTACTTACAGTTTCGTTGTCAATATCCGTTGGAAAAATTATCTTAGAAGATAGGAAAGCAAGTACACAGTAAAAATTCTTTAAATAATTAAATAAAGAAGTATCGAAAATATAAGTAAATAATTTCAATAAATGATCTGTGAAACGTGGCACAGAACATGTTTGTGTCTGTTTCCAAAAGCCTTCAAGAACCGGCTCACTTCAGAGAAAATGCCGTATTCCGAACAACGTCCAATGTTTTCTTACATTACAGTAGAAATTGTAATTGCTCTTTGCATATTCATAGCCAAAAATAAAGGCGCGTGGCAGCGAAGAAAGTCGGAGGAGAGCGAAGGAAAGTGCGTAGGTAGAAGAGTTGCAAATAATCTGTTTTTTCGCTGTTACATTAGTTTCGTTCCCAAGTCAAGAGACGGCGGGAAAGGTAAAAACGAGGAAAAGAAATATTTCCCAAAAGTGGGAACTGGTTGGTGCACATGGGAGGGTTGAGGGGAGAATTTTTTCCAGGCAGGGCTTGAGAAGAACATTGAGAGGGGGAGGGGGAACTAAGGGGCAGGAGCAGCAGAGGGGAAGTGCAGAAGGATGAAGCGAGGAAATAAAAGGAGGAAGGTGTTGGTTTTCTCGACCAATCGCGGCCCAGCGTCTCATAATATTGATCTTAGCCCGAGTCGTCGCCGTTGAAAAAGGGTTTCCAAGGGGTGAGTTAGGTAACCGGAGGGCAAGTAGGGGTGCTCGCAAGGAATACGGGAAAAATTGTTATAAAAGAGGGGAAGAAAAGAAAGGCGAGACTCGGCAGGAGTCGGCTACCAAGAGGGAAGGGAAAAACGAGTGGGCGAGAGAGCGCTCGGAAAACAAATAGAAAAAAGAAAAGAAGGGAAAAAGAAAAGCAGAGTCAGAAAAACGGTAAAATTCCAGGTTCTTGATGTTTCACTGGGCGATTCGGAAATGTGGGCGGAGAGTTCTTTTGGCGCATTTCATTTTTTTCCCCCGGCGAGTTCTATTTGCCGATTTCACAGGTCCCTCCTCTGTGCGTAGCTGCGCGAGGTGTGGTGCGACCCGCACCTCGCTCCGCCGCACAACGCACTTCTTTCCAACTCGCCGACACGCCCATATGCCCTCGCACGCCCTCTGCACCCTAGCTCGCTCCACCAGCTATAGTCTCGTCGCGGTCTCTTCACACTTTTACAATCAAACATTCCAGAAATAACCCCATGTACGTGTTTCATAGTTTTCTATACACTGTTCATGGTACAGTGAGCTGTTTTGAGGCCCTAGTTACTTTTTCCCTATCAGGCATTTTTTATCATTCCACCACTTTTAAAATAAATATTGCCATGCAAATAAGAAGCAGAGTGTATCTATTTTACCCGATTCAAAAGTTAACGTCAAAGGATAAATAAATTATGTTTATTGATTATTATTCCAAATGAGAGGGCTTCAGAAAGTGCTCACTTTACCATGAATAGCCTATATCTATGTAATGTATCACACGCACTTATACTTATGTTAATATAAAAAACATGAAATACTTTATTTGTGGTAAAATAAAAGTTTCATTTATATTTTATCTATAAATTATAACATTTATTATTTAATTATTATCAATATAACAGTAAGAAAATAGGTGAGTTGGTAATGCCTAATTAAACAAAAACGAATACGGTCTGGTTTCTAGTTAACGTATAAACGTCGTATGTTCAACCAGTCACACACGAATAGAATAAAACTCGGTTTTAGTGACATTGTAATTTATCAGCAAATATAATTAATAGGACGCGTTATTTAAAGGAGTAAACGAAAACCAAATTGCAAGCTTACTTTTATTAACTAGAATACAAAAACTAGAATATAATACTTTTTTGTTCTTTATTTTTGTTGGCTGAATGCTTTACGTACACGATACGAAATTAAAAAAAAACTTCCATTTCATACACGTCTCAACGTCTAGGATATTCGTGAACGATACGTAACGCGATGACTACGAACCATTTCGTAAGAATACATGCATTCATTTCGATATAATCGCGTTCTTTACGTACGCGTTTTTCATGGTAAACCGACCTTTATCGGCGCCGCCGTCCGCCCACACATCCAGCAAGAGCGCACGCTTCCAGTCGTATAGTTGTCATTTAAAAACCTTTTTTTCTTCGGTGTTTGCCTACGAATAACATTTGAGAAATTTCCCACTTCTGAGCGGTATTTTAAGTTTTCTATATTCGCCTCTAATGTGCATTTTGTAAAAACTTAAAAACTCCAATACAAATTTTCACAATCTATTATTAGGCACATATATCTCAGTACAAGCATACTTACTGAAGAATAGGGACATTCAGCACACATTTGAGTTCATTGTAACACCATAAAAGGATTCTTTCGTCATTAAACGTCCTACAGAGCCGAGTAGACGAAGCAAAGACTGTTCAGTTCAGTGCGCTGGTGCTTAAAGGCGACCAATCGTGATATGCGTCGTTACTAGATCGCCCGTAGCGCTCCCACACTTCCATGACTCGTACACACGGAGAACATCCAAACAGACTACTACTACATCCCAACAGACACGACTTGTCTTCTACTAACATGGGGAGCCACTGTGGTGTAGTGGTTAGACTACTCACCTCCCACCTAGGCGAACCGGGTTCGATTCCCAGCTGGGGTCACTCTCGGATTTTCACATGTGGGGATCGTGCCGGACGGTGCCGCTGGTCGGCGGGGCTTTCGGGTGGATCTCCCGTTCCCCCCACCCCCTCGTTCCGGCGCCGATCCATACTGACCTCGCTTCACCCTCATTGGCTCTCAAGACCTTGATGTACCAACTACCAACATACAAGGTGACTATAGACCAATACTCCTAATTGTAACACAGGACTGTCTGAGAAAGACACTCGCAAGCGTCGGCCCAATTTTTAACAGATACACAACCAGGAGGGGG
>NQII01000395.1:402274-461909 GCA_002778355.1 Clitarchus hookeri | reverse complement strand
GGGGGGGGGGGACTGTTTACGATACACTACGACAAATGAAAGAAAAATAAATCCGTCTGGTGAAGCGTGTAATACGATAAATACAAAAATTACAATTGCATTGCAATACCACCAATGCTTGAGGCTCTCGTTCTTAAAGAAGCGTTTTCATTCCCTCCCTATACGGAACAACCCATAGGAGACATCAGGTCTGGAGATCTGGGTGGCCAAGCTATTGTGAGCACTAGTCTGATAGTTTCGTTTGGTATATAGTTTTATATTAATATTAATAAGGGTTTTTTTCCCTTGAACAGACCTCAGCTATCGCATTTTAAACCTCGGAAGGATCGCCACCAATAATCCTGTATCTTAGATAATTCGATTTTATTGTTGTTTACTGATTTCGCTTACGAATATTGCTGCTTAGTAGCACGCACAAATATTTAAAGACATTACTTCCTCGTTGTTAGATTGCCAATTTCCTTTGGGCAGAATTTTTAACTGCAAAAATTGGAAGAGTCAATGCCGATCAGACAACCTATTTCACCTCTTTGTCTTAAATCTATAACGATTTGAAAACAATCGCTATTGGTAAAATCCGTAGTGCAGCGGGGAGTATATGAAACCTAAAGTTTGTTTTTCCTTCATTCAAATCAGAGAATTAATAAGAACTGTCTGCTCTGTTGGACGTTTAAAAAAGTAATATAATCAAAAACTTTTAGACCTTACACACTGTGGCCTAAATATCATGGTGGGGTTTGAGATGTATTATCGAAATAAAGCATGATAGACAAATTAAATAGCCGTCGAATCAAACATTTTTCCATAAAGAGTTTAGTAGGAAAGAGGTAAAAAAACGGGAAAGCGCATCACCCGTCTGCATTTGTGCACACGTCGCCTATCCAAAGAGTCGCACACTAGCAGACAATTGTACATAAATGGTCACTTTCCAAAAGAAAGCCAAGTAACTGAGAGGTCATAACTACCTACACAGAAAATAAATGAAGTGGTGGCGGCTTTGATGTGGGTGTGCTCATTCTTCGATTGACTGCACGAGGCTCTGATAATGGGTCTTGTGCCTGAATTAGCTACTGCGTGCTGTGAAAAAGTTCACTTTTGGCTGGGCTGCTGGTTGGTGAGTAGGTTACTTGGCACTGATTGGCCAAATTTTTTGCTGGCAAAGGATGCCATTTTGCTGGAGTAAGGGGATGGAATTTTAGGAATAAGCGTCTGGTTCGTCTCTGTATTCTAAATTACTGTTAAATGTTGCTGATCCGTGTCGTTTCCCTTGCGTCGCCCCAACTCCTGTGAGCAAAACAGTGCGCTAAGGACAGAGTTATTATCTGAGAAGCAGGCGGCGATTTACAAAGGCAAGCCGCCGCGTGCCACCGCGATAAGCCTATCGTTACTTGTGTGCCCCTGACGTTCAGCGGATTGAATTTCTGGGGTTATCTATGAAAGAATGGTCTGGTCATTGCTATAGCCTCTCTCAGCGAGACTCAGGGTGCGGTGAGCTTTCTATATCCGGCCAGGGAAACTACTTAAGCCACGACGGGCCTTCGAGACGTGAGTTTGCAGCTTAGAGGATTGTACGACCTTAAGCGCTAGGTGCGCAAAGACAGCGAAGCGACGAGCCCGCTGAGCGTCGAGTTTGGCGGCGAAAGTGGCCAGCGGGAGTGAAGTCTCCGGACTGCGAGCATCGGTACAGTGGAGAGTAAGACTGGCGGGCGGGACTTTTGAACTGGATGCATGAGTGTAAGACATTTGAAATAATTCCAATGGCCAGACTGGACATGAGTATATAATGAGTGTGGATTAGCCGACTGTAACAAATATAGAGACTTTGAGAAGGACTTTAAATATAATGGAGATAAACATTAGGCTAAATATTGCGCTCACTAAGAATAACAAGTGTAATACTGGAGATAGTTTATATTGTAAATAATAGCTGTGTGAATAAATTAAAAATCGAATTTGGTCCTTTTATTTTTATTAAGACCTCCATCCCTCGCGATCTCGGATACACCCCTCTGGCGTCTTGTAACAGTTATTTGTGTTCGTTTTTTCATTTTTTCAAGACTTAGCTATTCAGCAATTTTAGACAGTGAGGTATTCGTGGACTGTGGAGGAAAGTGCTTCAAATGTCTTCAAAAATAGGAAAACTCTTACAAAATATGCTTGCCAAGTAGGTGTATAGCCTCTTTCAGCTGTCTATTCCAAAGAAAAATGTCAGTTATTTGTGGTTTCTGTGATTCTTCGATGAACACACGACGATACTTTCATCGCACTAAAGTCTAGCCATGAAACTTGCTGAACTTACCTCCGAACTGTCACCATATTGTTTATGGTTGATGGTTAGTGTGCGTCAGTTTGCATAGATGGTGCTCGTGGTAGCGTCAATTCTTCTCCCCCGGGGCCGTGGTGGCTGAGCGGTTAGCCGGCTCGCCTTCCACCGAGGTAACCGGGTTCAATCTCCGGCCGGGTCACTCCCGGATTTCGCATGTGGGAATCGTGCCGGACGATGCCGCTGGTCGGCGGATTTTCTCGGGGATCTCCCGTTTCTCCCCGCCCTTTCATTCCGACGCTGCTCTTTTCTCACCTCTATCACCCTCATCGGTTCTTAAGACCCCAATGTCAATAACCATGTATATTTCTCTACTTCACGCCACTCTTGAAAGCTTTTTGGCCATGCTTGCTACTACACAACCAGAGAGGTTCGTTAATAGGCACTCAGGAGAACGAGTGTATAAATACATAGTTCAGCACAAACAGGTTCTAATTATAGTGACAAAACTTTCCAAAAGCCATACTTCTCTTAAGGCTCTACAGAAACACCCTATTTTGTGTTGAAGTAAACAATATCTAGGAATTAAATTTATTTTCCGTTCATTTGAACGAACTTGAGCCCTCGCGATAATTTGGGGGCAGTGACACTATACGAGAAAATAATTGGAACGAACACTAATGTGGAAATATTGCAAAGCAAAATGATTAATTAACCACAGCGTCAAAGAATAAAGTGGAAGTTAATACGTCCCCTATCTTACTGCTGCAAGTAAACTATTTTTCCATACTTAGCAAAAGTAATTTTACGAAAATTCGGGAAGATCCACTTATTTAATATACGCAGAAATTTCCTTATATTCAGCAAATAAAATAATAAATACTTCTGTAGCTATCCCTTGGACCATACAGAATGTTTCAAAAAAACGTCAACAATGCGCAGAAAGTGATACAGGAAAACGAGTTTAACATTTTTCAAGACCGGACACATTTCCGGAATGCGTTGCTTGGCCGCTATGGGGCGACAAATGTGGCGACAATACCTCGTTGGTAAGAGCCATCCAAATCTCTCAACTCAAAAACCGAACTATTAAAATGATATTAAAGTCTCTATACTTATTAACCAAATAATTTCATTTATATTTTGTAGACACTTGCAACTATATTTATTGTAAAAATAAGTTCTCAGCTCGTAAATCAAGTTGGATTTGTGGGTAAGGGTGTCGGCTAATAGCACAAGTGGTGTGGGTTCTAGTATCCATGCTGGCAAAGTGAACATTTTTTTTTTCGTAAGTTGTATTTTGAAATATATTTTTTTAGTTATTCTCTTTATTAATTTATTAGTTCATTTTCTATAAGAAAAAAAAGTAATTTGGTGTACACTTCTCAATAATTCCAGTTGTAATATTACAAATAAATGTCTTGCAGATTTTATCAGAAAACTCTTTGTAGACGTACAAAGGATTTTCTTGGCAAATGGGTTTTCAAGAATTTTTCTTGTAAATTACAAAATAATTTTTAGAGTGTGGTGCCAGTTTTTTTTAAAAATCGAATATTGTAGTTTATGTACTAATTTATTTTTCGTGTTCCAAAATCACCCAAACTGGGATTTTCATAAATAATTCTTTACAATTTATAGAACCTTTTTTTCTTTTCCTCTAAGAAATAGGCATCACTCGTTTTGTCTTTAAGGGCTGTGTAAGGTCTCGCAGATTGCGTACAGTATTCCCGAAACATAAAATCAAAACCAGAATTTGAAATACATATTTAATGGGGTTTGATTTATTGACTAGATATTTGAATGCGGCTAAGTATAGTATACACCAATAATTGAAAGAGCCGATAGATATAGATATAAAAATTGCTATATTTTTCGAAAAATGTAGGACGCAAACCACAAAATCAGCAAATATGCCAAAATTTTATTCAAATATATTTCAACCTACAAATATCATTAACAACTCTATAATAATAAAGTTATACTGTATTTTTAATTTCTTACATGAGCTCTTAATAAGACGACGTTCGTTTAAAATTAAGAAACGACTTGGTTTCGTTTTTTTTTATATAAAATTCCACATAATTAAGTATTAGGTATTTGGAAAGAATCATTTTTGGATGTGTAATAATTGTGTGGTTTCTATATGTTTTTATAAAAAAAGAATATTAATTTTTATTAAAAAATGTAAGCTGTATTCACTACAACTGCGTGCAATGATACTCATAACTTAAATATACAGTCTATAAAATATACCGCGACGAAATAATTTAAGTGGTACTAACTAAGTTCTTGCTTTATGCACTACTGGACACGAAAATCGCTACAAAAATAAGGTGTCATACAATTTCAATTAAATAAAGACCACATAAAGTTCCAATTGCTCGATGCAAACGGTTCAAGTCAAGTCGCAGAAACTTCATTGCAACACGTGATATAAAGGGCGCCTGTGGCCGGTATCCAGTGATTAAGGTGTCCATAAAACAGTATGGAAAGGAAGAAGTTTGCGTGTTTTGAGGCGGGTCAGTATGCCACGGCGTCGTGCTCGCGAAGAATATCACCACCCAAGCTGATTTGAACAGGGTCAGTATGGTAGGACTGCACGAAGCCAGATGGTCAGCTCATCGTATAGCCATTAGTCTTGGCCTTGCAGTCCCCACTGTGACACTGTATGTGCAGGCGTGGATACGTGCGGAGCGTTCGTCACGTAGAGTAGGTACTGGTCCTGCCAGACGCACTATAGACAGCGAAGGTCGTCGTATCCACCGACGTGCAGTAGCGCTACGTGGTGACAAATCCAGGGAGATCCTGCAGTCTGTAGGTCCTGCACTATATTTGCCGGTCTCGAAAAGAACAATTCATCGCAGTTTGAATGAGGCTGGCCTACAGGCACAGCGTTCCATTGTACCGTTTGCGAAATGACTCCTCGGCATCGTGCGGCACGCTGTCAATGCTGCCAGGAACGTCAACATTGGACACAGGGATGGCGGTGCACTGTTTTCTCCGACCAGACTCTTCTCAATCTTAATACAGATTATGTTCGCAGAGGGGTATCTTACCGCAGTAAGCAACGCAAAAATCCTGCATTGATTCGTGAGCACCATACTGCCGATCGCCAGGTGTTAAAGTATGGGGTGCTATCAGTATGACACCCTGTCACATCACGTGTTTGTTGAAGGGTCGGCGACAGCTCAGAAATATGTCAAAGATGTTGTGCGGCAGCATGTTTTTTTTTTTTTTTTTTTTTTTTGTAATTTTGCGCAGCGTATCCAACGCTATAATGCAGCAAGATAATGCTCGTTTCTGTACAGCTCGTACCGTCCGACAGTCTCCATAAGATGAGCACATCGTTCCTTGGCCTGCCAGGTCTCCAGATAAGTCATCTACTGAACACGTATGAGATGATGGGGCAACGTTCGTTTGTACCACCGTCAACCACCTGCCCAAAAACTGGCTGATGTACGTGTGCAATTGCAGGAAGCATGGTGGTATCCATACGTGTATGATGGAATGCCGCGTAGCATCGTTGCTTGTAAATCCGTGAGAGGAGGCACTATGCCATATTCACTATGCACAAAAGACTATTGACCACTCAACTGTAGTATCATCTATCAGCCTGCCGTGGTTTATTGAAGTTTCACGCAAGGTCAGAGGGTGTAGCGATTTTCATATCCAGAAGTGCATTTTGAAAATTCGCGCACACAGAAACCTTTCCATTGCATTTAAGTTGAAAGGTTTTCTTGATACTAATAAAATTATTTTTTTGAATGCGTGTACGATATTTTGGGTTTGAAATGTGAATACGGTCCTCTCAATGCCAGAGCCACAAAACTTTCAACCACGCTAACCATAAGCATCCAGCGAGTTGGCTACGCATGTTTTTTGTTGGCAAGTCTTAGCAGCCATTAAGAGCAGGCATGACTTGCAAGCCGCCTCGCAGAGGGGGCAGCGTTCGAACTCGAAGCACTTGGCGGATAGATTATGAGGAAAGTGCTCGTCATAGCCGGACGCCGGGCAGCCCGTCAGTAGCTCGGACAGGCCATTTACCGCGCAGAAATGCATGGCGCCTCGCTATTGCTCCTGACAGCTGAGAATTACTGACTTCTGCACAGTTCGCAGGCGAACTATCGCGCGCCTACTTCGCAGAATGGACCCTTACCCCTTCATGCATGAAATTATGTTTCATGCTGACATAATACATTTTTTGCATTTCTCTTCCTAAAAAATTAATCCTAAAAATAAAACGCCCATTATTATTAATAAAATTAATAAATGCACCCATTTTTCATTTGGGAACAAAAAGAAAAAGATAAAACATATATGATAATAAAAAAAATCCTGCCATTACTTTATTTCATTATAATGAATATGTTATAAAAAGCAGGGGCCACGGTGGCTGAGCGGTTAGTCTACTCGCCTCCCACCAAGGCGAACCTGGTTCAATCCCCGGGCGGTTGTCATATGAAATTATATTCCGGCAAAAACGCGTTATAATGGAGGAGAATGGCTATTAAAAAAAAAATTTAACGAGTAACATAAATTTATTTTTTATATATTTTCCCTTAGAAATGTGGAAATTTAACCAAATTACTATTTAAGGCTACAGCCCAAAATAAATGCTTGCATAATCGGAATGTCGTGAATAAGGATTCTTGGAAATACGTTGCGTTGTTTGCCCCAATTTCAATTCTTACTTCTAAGGTAAAATTTAATTCAAAAGAGCCAGAATTTAAATTCTTACTACAGGTGAATCAACTGTCGGATCTCAAAGAAATTTCAACATGCAATTCCTTCGTATTTTTATGAAGACATTAGCTGCAACCAAAGTTGGTGTTAAATTTACTTACTGAAAATTTACGAATATATATTGTAAGTTATGATCTTCACATTTTCTACAAAAAATTGTTGGTTTAAAAAAAATACTTGAGGTATTTGGTAACTTATTGCCTATATCACGCCACAAAACTATAAAATAACCTCAACATGTAGAAAAAATGTTTGGTCAACAGCAAAATAGATATTGGGATATTTCATAAACACGCAGTATATGCCTTAGTTGCTACCAACACATTTTCTCAGCACAGTTTTCTGTGCCGTTAAAAAAAAAAAAAAAAAAAAAAAATTATGACAAGAAATTATTCACACTGACAAATATTTACACATAAAATTGGCAAAATTGGTGAATCATTTATGTAGATTCATCCATTTCTCTTCAGGTTATACATGTCTTCATAAAACGTGTACATGTATGCATAATTTTCGTGTTAACCGTTGGTGTATGACCCAGACATTCTGAAAATTGCCTTTGTATAACTTTAATTACTTTTTAAGGATTAAACAATATAAGGTGAAATGTATTGACAAAGGCCTAAGGAATGAGACAATTATATTCTTAAAGTGATAAAATTTGGCTAGTATTGTCCCGTTCGTAATCGTAAAAAAATCGAGCCCAGTACCGGTTAGTTTCAATTTGAAAACTGAAACGTATCAATGTTAACTGCGATTTTAAAATGGTACACGGTATTTTAAAATACTTTTTTTTCACTTGACGAGACCTAAACTTTGTAAAACGAAACATGAAAATATCCCATATACTTGTCCACATTAACCTATTTTATTCACTTCTTGTCTTGAAAACAATTACGTAGGCGGGTGGTTCCGGGTTCGATTCCCGAGTAAGGCTTAGGTGTTTTTGTGTAAGTCTTTACGGGTTAATTCTATGTTATCTCGTCCCTACACTATGTCACATCAGTTAATTAATTGCCAATGACGATTGAGAAAATAAACATGATGCGTNAACCTATTTTATTCACTTCTTGTCTTGAAAACAATTACGTAGGCGGGTGGTTCCGGGTTCGATTCCCGAGTAAGGCATAGGTGTTTTTGTGTAAGTCTTTACGGGTTAATTCTAGGTTATCTCGTCCCTACACTATGTCACATCAGTTAATTAATTGCCAATGACGATTGAGAAAATAAACATGATGCGTTCGGGCGCAAATGTACTGGGTTAGAATATCGGTCCTACTCTCACTTTATTTATTGGAANTTCGGGCGCAAATGTACTGGGTTAGAATATCGGTCCTACTCTCACTTTATTTATTGGAATCTTAACTCTAAAATACGTTTAATCGTACTTACAAATTTTTAGTTGAACCAATCATACTTTGCAAGTTATGGAGCAAAAAAATAAGAACAAAGAAATAATTTCGTATTGACCAAAAATATTTATTTACCCCTGTAGAAAAATTTATTAGGTTGTGCCAAACAAATTTATTTTATTCAACGCATTTTCCTGAGTGTGCGTGTCTATACGACAGTGAGTTGCACTTCAGGAAATATTTAATTATAAACAATACTACGTAAATTATGCAAATGCAAATATGCAGGTTGTTCTTTCCTGCATTCATGGTATAAGTTTTTGAGAGTAGGCTTGCGTTGAGGAAAAAACCTGTCGTTTCCACCAGTTAAATAAATATGAAGGTTATTCTGAACTTCATGTCACAACAGTGTGAAATCGCTCTTATTATAAAACAAGAAAGAAAATACAACACGAAATACACTAAAGAGCAAAAAAAAACTGCTACACCTGCCTACTATCGTGTTGCCCCCCCCCCCCTAAAACAATAACCCACGCCTCACCACAACCACCAGAGCCATTAAGTGCCGCAAGACGACGTGGCATGGACTCGACTAATGTCTGGAGGTATGCAGGAGGAAATTCACTCCGTGAATCCTGCAGGGCAGTCCACAAATCCAATCTGCGCCAATTTGAGAAAGGGTTGCGCGTCTGTCACGTTTAAAGATTCTCGTCAGTCGTCGTTTGTCGCGTTCTTTTACGATCTTTTTCCGGCAGCAGCCTTGTCAAAGATGTGATGTTTTACCGGATTCCCGATATTCACGGTACACTCGTGAAATGGTCGTACGCGAACACCCAAATGTTATTGCTACTTTGGAGATGCTATGTCCCATCTCTCGTGCGCCGACTATAATACCACCTTCAAACTCACTTAAATCTTGATAGCCTACCATTGTAGCAGCAGTTACCGATATAGCTGCTGACCGCATCGCTTTACTCTGATTGGTTCCATACCTCTGTTATTTGCATACGCACGCCTATAACAGGTTTTTTGGATCTTCAGTTTGCGACCTACAATATGTACTGATTGAGGTAGGCATATCTGAAAAACGTTTTTTTTTCTGATTATTTTACTTGAGTTATCATATCCAGTGTTAAAGGGAAGAACAAAATCCTAAATAGTGCTCTCTTGATTGTATAACTTTAATATGTAAAATAATAATGGTTGATATCACCTTCTTCGAAAACAAAATACCACCTTGCCCTACCGGTTGTGTACATGGCATGCTGAATAATGGCAACCTTTCAAACGTTCTCAGTTGTATTTCTCGTGAAACGTCGTCTGAGAGTGTTACACAAGGGAAACCCATTTTCTGCTTATTTAAATGTGAAAGTCATATCCATCATTAAATATTTGAACTGAGCTCAGTATTATAAAAGCATGTTAGAAACTTGGCACTGCTAAATTAATAACGTGCTGAAAATAAAGTGAAATAATATTATTAAAATGTTACATTAAAATATTATTAACTGACTTTGATTTCAGAATTAGCTGCAAAACTATGTCGTAGGACATAGAATTACATTCAATAATTCGCTGCCAAAATCATAGATGTGCAATTCAGTGTTTTAATGTTAAACTGTAACGAAACACTACAAGCATTGCTTTAAAAATATCTGGCTGCGGCTTCATGGGGGGGACAGCTGTAGGATTTACGTGACTGAGTCAGCGATAGCGAGTAATATTTTCTGTGGGAAATGGAAATGAAATGAAAGTAACGAATTGATACATGTATGTCATGCCAAAAAAACGTTAGGTAAAGAAGAGAAATTTAATTTGGTACCAAAGTCAGCGCGCTAGCACAATGCCGTCGCGAGATGTGTGACTACGGGATTTGTTGCTTACGCCAGAAATTGCCCCTAGATACCGCGTGCCGCCACCCGCGCCTCACGTATTCGCGGTGCCTACTCAAGGCTGCACGCGCATTGTAGTCTTATACCCGATCAAACGAGACAGCGTGTATTTCAATTGTGGTCGTGAAGTTATAGTGTCGGAATTTATCACCATACGAACGTCCCATCGCCGTTTCTGTCCTGGTTCCCCATGTGTCGATCTGAGTCCAGTAATGTATTCACGAAAAGAATGTTTGTAATAAAATGTTTCATTTACGGTCACTCCACTACATTTGCTATTTTTAAACGTGAATTATCTGAACAGTTTCAGTTACACACCTGGCGGCAAAATATTTCGTGAAATTTGCTGGTGCTCAAAGTACTTAATCGAAACCAGATTGCATGTAATTCTAGCAAAACTATAACACTTCAAAATGACTGCTGTAAATGTAGTGTCTAGAGCACTCACCTACAAACAACGTGAACCAGGGTAGATTCCTAGTGGGAATCATTCTCGGTCATCCCTCCCCCTCCCTCACCAACCGGTGTTTCCGCGCAGCTCCATATACCTCGCCTCACCCTAATCGGCTCTCAAATCATCTTTGCTAAGAGGTGAGGTGCCCAAACATCTCCCTAGGCTCCATAAAACGTGAAAAATTTCTGGATAGTAGGAATGGTGGTAATCACGTGACTCTACTATTTAATAAGTGTGATGAGGGAAGTCTTCCTGTGTGTGCGCGCACTGGGAAAAAAAATGTTCCTTGGCGATTAAAGATGCTATATTGTTAACGTTTGTGAAGGTGATTTTTTTTCCAGCTAAATCGCTGATTGTGGTATGCGTCCACAAGTAGTTTTGCAGGACTAGAGCCGTAGAACTGGTGAACATCTTTCTTTACTTCCATGATATTTATGTCACTTTTGTTTAGAACCAAAATATGCGAGCCTAAATATAAAGTTGAAGGCAGTAGTACTCTTGCCACTAACGACAAACTTTTCGCGTTGTCTACAAAAAAATAATCAGTTTCCTGCGCACGTGGGCTCAGGTTGGAAGCTTTGCTTTAGGGTGCTCGTGACGGCGTATTTGTCCCTGGTTTTCTCCTTGCATCAGGTTATGGACACATTTGCGAAGCGAATTCTTGATAAATTGGGGATGGATCACACGATCGCTTTCTTTCTCGCTCGGTATCAAAGCAACGGCAATGCTGTGCTCTCGAGGAAACTGTGCTCGCTACGAAGTTATAAACCTTCGCACCCATATTCGGGAGGAGGACCTGGGTTCTAATCCCGACCCGGCCATCCTGGTTTCAGTTTTCCAGTCGAATGCTGGGACGGTTCCTTGCTATAGGACATGGCCGATGCCTTCTCCGTTCCTACTTCTCCGAGCAACTTGCCCCGGCTCTAATGACCTCGTTGTCGAACAGACGGTCAACCTTACCTACTTACCCACATCCGTACCATTGCCGATTGAAGCTTCAGCCAATCGTCGTTAAAGTATTGGTCATTTAAGGATAATCGAGCGCTAGGTTGAGTGTGCCGTCTGGCTGGAGATTGTCCAAGGTCTAGGAAAGTAAGAGCACAAAGGTGACCTTNCGAGCGCTAGGTTGAGTGTGCCGTCTGGCTGGAGATTGTCCAAGGTCTAGGAAAGTAAGAGCACAAAGGTGACCTTAGGTGCGCGCATCGATTATTTGGTCGCCTTTACGTGCAAGGCACTGAACTGGCTTGTAGGCTTTCTCTCACGCATCATAGAACTTTCAGTGGTGATCATATAATTTTACAGTCTAGTAATATGNCGAGCGCTAGGTTGAGTGTGCCGTCTGGCTGGAGATTGTCCAAGGTCTAGGAAAGTAAGAGCACAAAGGTGACCTTGGGTGCGCGCATCGATTATTTGGTCGCCTTTACGTGCAAGGCACTGATCTGGCTTGTAGGCTTTCTCTCACGCATCATAGAACTTTCAGTGGTGATCATATAATTTTACAGTCTAGTAATATGNTCTGGCTTGTAGGCTTTCTCTCACGCATCATAGAACTTTCAGTGGTGATCATATAATTTTACAGTCTAGTAATATGCTGCATTTCCGTATGGTATTTCAAGTATCCTGTGCCGCGTTTGTTACCTAAAAAGTATCGTGGAACACGCGTATTAGCAGTTTGACACTTCAAAGAAATACACACTAGAGACAGAAATAGAGAACGGGTAAAAGCATTCGGAAGTGAAAATTTTCTCAAATGCTATGCGTAAGCCTATGCCAATCATTAATATGGAACATAATTTTAACGTCAACTTTACAAGTTACGTTCGGCGCTGTGTTTGAGGACTGGAAAATAGAGATCGAAATACGTTGCAGTGTGTTTAAAATCAACGTCTTTTTTTACGAAACGATAAAATTTTCGTCCAGTGTGCTGAACTGCGAAAATAAAACACACTTCAGACAATGCCTGTAGATTACAACAAGATACTACGAACATTAGGAACACCATTTCAGATCACTCCAACATAATTAAAAAAACGTGTTTTCAATGAGCTGTATCTAAAATATACGGGTTATATACACACAGAAGTACTCGGAGAGCACGCACTGGGCCTTGCTACGTACAGATTTCAACCAATGAGATGATAGTGTCACCCTTTAAGAGACACATAGGTACACGCAGCAACGACCGAGAACACTGCAAGCCAGTACAGAGCCTTGCGCGTAGCGGCGATGACGTGCTTGATGCGCGTGGCGATGTCGCCCTTATCGCCCCCTCGTTTCTCGGCCTCGAACGCGCTAACCACCCCTAAGAAGCGGCGTCATTAAGGTCACTGCGTCATCTTACTTCTAAACATAAAGGAAAATTGTTTAATACCAACATAAAGCGATGATTTACACGTGTTAAGTGCATTCAGTATACAGGTTNAAACATAAAGGAAAATTGTTTAATACCAACATAAAGCGATGATTTACACGTGTTAAGTGCATTCAGTATACAGGTTGAGTATGAAATAATACCCCAAATTTGAAGGTCTATAATATCAAAACCATATAACCTACAACCTTGGTTGACCAATAAAATGACTGAGAGTTACGAACGCTATCCAAACCATATAACCGGACATGCTGACAAGAGCGTGGATCGAGTTTGATNAAAATGACTGAGAGTTACGAACGCTATCCAAACCATATAACCGGACATGCTGACAAGAGCGTGGATCGAGTTTGATTATCGCGTAGATGTCGTTCGGGCCGCTCGCGGTGGTAACATTGAACATTTATGAATATATGGTGAACAAACTTCACAGTTCCACGGTTTAGTTGGTTGGTCAATCAAGGCTGTAGGCTGTTTGGCTTTGATATTATNGGTGAACAAACTTCACAGTTCCACGGTTTAGTTGGTTGGTCAATCAAGGCTGTAGGTTGTTTGGTTTTGATATTATAAACCTTCAAAGTCGGGATATTCTTTTATAATTATCCCGTATATCAATATAAAGCAACCGTATTCGTGGTGTTTCCCNAACCTTCAAAGTCGGGATATTCTTTTATAATTATCCCGTATATCAATATAAAGCAACCGTATTCGTGGTGTTTCCCCATCACTACATTTAGTGATGGCGATAGTTACCTCCTATAAAGAGACGGCCAGTGCTGCCCAACATGCGTCTGAGTATTATATTGACNTTTAGTGATGGCGATAGTTACCTCCTATAAAGAGACGGCCAGTGCTGCCCAACATGCGTCTGAGTATTATATTGACAAATAAGGTAGCATAATGAAAGCTGCCTCTTACTGGCAAACTGGTGACTGAATACGTATTACTGTACGATTGATCATACTCGGAGCTAACAAGTATTATAATTTTGGGTTGTTTATGGAAAAAAATACTATTCTGGCCAGTATGGTTCAATTAAAATTCAAACTATGCCAGGTCAAGGTCGTAGATTTGTGGTGTTATGATGCCAAGCTGAAGGTCTTTATTTCATTCTTTATCGCNTTTAGTGATGGCGATAGTTACCTCCTATAAAGAGACGGCCAGTGCTGCCCAACATGCGTCTGAGTATTATATTGACCAATAAGGTAGCATTATGAAAGCTGCCTCTTACTGGCAAACTGGTGACTGAATACGTATTACTGTACGATTGATCATACTCGGAGCTAACAAGTATTATAATTTTGGGTTGTTTATGGAAAAAAATACTATTCTGGCCAGTATGGTTCAATTAAAATTCAAACTATGCCAGGTCAAGGTCGTAGATTTGTGGTGTTATGATGCCAAGCTGAAGGTCTTTATTTCATTCTTTATCGCTGCTTCGTTTAATCTACTGTTTTGGACGGAAGGACATGTTTAAGATTTATAATGCTCCCCTACTATTAATAAATAACTGATGTTATTTAAAGGAAAATTGCTGTTAAGTACACTGAAAGGAATGTCAATAAAACATTTGTTTGTATAGGGACAAAAATACGTTTAGTTGCTGTAACAGAATACTTTTTTGAGTAAACAAAACTTGAAAAACCACAATATTAATTTTGTTCATCTATCAAAATACATGGTTGAATAACCNGTATAGGGACAAAAATACGTTTAGTTGCTGTAACAGAATACTTTTTTGAGTAAACAAAACTTGAAAAACCACAATATAAATTTTGTTCATCTATCAAAATACATGGTTGAATAACCAAAAGCTCTGTGTTGGGCTAAAATTAATTACACTTTCAAAATAATATTTTTTTTAATCGACTGTATATATTTGTTTGGCCACTCATTTGATATCCTTCGTCTGAAAATACAGCTCAAGAGTTTGTTTTCATATTTTTTTAAATTTTGACAGTAACAGTGTTTGTCAATGTATTTAGTGTTTCTTAATAATTGTAAAGGCACCCAATAAAATAAGTTCGAAAGGAAACTCAAAAGTAAAGCTCTCAAACTTGAAATAATTATTTGCTTACGCTTTCTAGTATTCGGAAATATATATTTAAAAACATTCTATTTTCATCTGCAGTCACTTTAGCCGAGGTTGCTAGGCTGTATCGTTCGGACATAGGTGACCTACGTTCTAACCAAGGTCGGACTTCCGTTCTTATTTTATATGAACCTAAACTGTTTAATGTGCCTAGAACCAAACGAATCTTCGGTTCCACAAACCGAATATTTTTTGGGGCAACTAAATAAGAATATCAAAAAATTCGGTTACAACAAAATATTTCATTGTCAGTATACAAACAATTAATTTATTTGCACCAAAAAAACTTTGTTTCATTCAACCAAACATTTTTTTCAGTGTAATGTTCGTTATTTTATCTTGTGAATTCAACGCAACGATTTATTTTCAGGTGTATCTCGGAATAAGTAGGACAAGAAACACTTGGTATTTCCAAGAAATGCTGCTAAAATTAGTGCTATAGACTAAAATTCCGCAGCGAAGCAGTTTCATCTGCCAAAAGGGATGCTTGAATGTTATGTGAAAAATGCTAAAACATCTTATTAGAATTAAATTTTTTGGCGTCTAGGAAGTATGCGTGTATTAAGAGAAACTTATTGAGTAATGTGTAAGGACGGATGCAAGATTTCATGTTTTGTGTAAACGGTGTTTTCAACGAATGTCTTGCCAGCTTACAATCTATAAAGGCATTAAATATTTATTCTCGGAGAAGAAAACTGGGTCACAAGTGCAGGAAATGATGAACTGGCTTGAAAGAATTCAAATTTTCCAAAAATCCACGTTCTAAAATATTTAAATTAAGGGTAAAAACAAAACAGTGTAATCTGTCAGCAGTGTCACTGGCCCAAACATCATCTAATCAGTCAGCTATGAGGAAGAAGACAAAGATGACGAATGACTTTTCCGTGGGAAGGTATTTTCGTATGGCAATCGTGGAAAACACTGTTTACAATTCTCTGTCTGCTATTATTGGTCGCTTTGGTGTCGCTGATATTGAAATTGTTCCTCCTCTGTGCCAAAAGGTTGCCGAGAAAATTTTTTCTAACGTTTTCAGCCGTTTCGATCATGTTGAAGAATCTGCTAGTTCTGCCTATAACTACAGATTTTATTACACATAATTACAGGCTGCACTTGAAATGAAATTAATTTTGTATTTATTTACATTTTCATCGAGAATGGTTATGACGGTTTTCTAAAATATATTTCAGAATAGTTACCTTTACCTATAAAAGGAAACATGAATACAAGCTGTTTCAATTTATCAACTACATAGTTAAGATCTGCAAACCAAGTTTGGAGGGAAAACAGCACGTTTCGCAAGTTATTAGATACAGTTCGTGTGTATAAGGAACATCGGTTTTGCAATACTGATATGAATAAAACGGAATGTATTGTCACTTAAACATTTGATCTTATGACAACAAAACATTGCAGAAAACAACACCGAAAAAATTCTAATGGCAGTAGTATGTGCCATATTTAGCTAGTTTCCTTAAGAGCGCCACGGAATTTAAATGAGGAATCAATGTTAATGAAACTCCTCAGTGCATCAATTTTAAAGAAAACTGTTTCAAACAGAAAATATTCAACGAAACTTCCTCAGAGAATGCTATAACGTTAATAAATTATATTTATACAATTCGTCATTGTTTTCTAAAATCTAAATTTAATGTTAAATTTTAGAAAAAATTACTAAAATAAAAAATTGGCAATATTTTTTTAACGTGCCAGTGTTCATTGAGAAATAACACGTATAATAAATTTTGTTTGAAGAAATTATCTTTAAAACTGATGTGCTGAGAAGAAATTTCATTAATATTGATTCTCCATTCATACTTGGTGCCTGAAAACTTTGTAGTCAGCGCTCTTAATACACGCATGGATTGAAACACCGAGTTTCCCTTTCATAGGTACTAAAAGTGAAACAAAATTTGTAGAGATATGTTGATAACGCATTATAAAGTAATTCATGTGATTTTATTACTCGGAAAGAAGAGAAAGTATCGGTGAGCATATGACCACAATTTAACTCGAATTTACCGAGAAAGAGAAGTGTGTGCACAGGAGAAAACAAAATTTTGACGGACATACGAAGATTAATCTTTTCTTGTTATTACAAAACGTATCGGCTCAAACCTGTAGTTAAGCTTTACCCAAATTTCAATTCCTCTCACCCCCCGTCCTTACATTTTAATTTTTCTGTTGGCCAATACATAGTTGTCTGACCATAGGCTTATGAGTTTAAGTTACTAAATTTTATGCCCTTTACCAGCTATGTGAGTTTTGTTGGTGTTGTATCTTATAATAATACTTACCTTCATGTCACTGAAGCAACAAACATATATTTGCATTTGCATCGCCTTTCAAGAAGGCGTCTTGTATGACTTAGCAACTGATAGATTTCCTTTTAACAAATTCCGGAAGTCCCAAATTAATGTTTACATTCTTTGAACAGGAAAAATAGAGAAAGTTTTAAAGACAAGATTATGGGACTGTTTGTATTTGACGCAATAACGACAACGATGGGTGTGTGTAAATTTTAACAACAGTTACGAATTTTCAAAATGTCCGCCATCAGCAGAAAGACATCGTCTGCAACGCTGTAGAATAAAACGACAAACAATGGCTACGGTCTCCATGGGAGTGTCTTCACGGGAGATCACAACCGCCTCTCTTACGGCATGCAGTGTCCGTGACTTCGTGACGTGCACAGTGTTCTTCAGTGTTTTCCACGGATTAAATCTAACGGCAATAAATCTGGAGATCTGGGTGGATACTCGACACTCCCTCGTTGGCCAGTCCACTTCTCTACAAATGTCTCATCCAGCTGCGACCGTACGTCTCGATGGTAACGTGGTGGTGGGTCGTCTTGCCAGAAAAAAACAATCGTCACGTGGGTAGAGTTGGTGAACAGTAGACACGATGTTTTCCCGCAACATATTACTGTAAAAATGCCTGCAAGTCCTGAATCCTGAGGTGCACTCTTAATATATAGCTCAGAATGGTGTCTCCTGTCATACCGTGTCAGATCAGACACAGGAGGGTGAGCTCGAGATCAAGCTGTAATAGATTACATAAAACTTGTAAATTCCACACGTCACTGTTCCCTCATAGAAGAATGACCTGCAAGTCCTCTGACAGACATACCGCACTACACGGTTAGCTAATACCATCTGTTCCTTGTCCGATATCTAACAAGATACACTTGGAAATGAATCGTTGCATTTAAAGTTCAAAATAGAATCACTAACGTTACTTACGTGCCATTTTCCAATTCTCCAGCAAATAACGTCACGGTTAGATTAGGAAGATTGACTGTTTTCTCTACCACAGTGTGGAATCGTCATCAGCCTAGTACACACACTCATGGCGGTCGACAGTTCCATTCAATTTACATACAGGTTACCTAATCGGAAACAAATAATCACGCCATTAAATACTCGTTGCCATTGCAAATGTACGCAACCCACTCACAAAATTCGACACGCCTCTATGGGTCGTCTTCATTCACAGCGTGAAGTAATGTGGGAATGTAAGGCCTCCACTTGACTTGCCGTAAAATGCGATGGACGCCAGATATGCGACACCTTGCTCATGTTCAGCTTGCCGAAAGGACTTCAACTTCCCGGAGAACATGTAAATATGTGCATTACATCCACTGGACTTCCTTCGTCCGTTGTCGTTTTCTTTCTGCTACGCCACGCTTTATTGACTCACACAAATAGAGAGGTGGTAAACATTTAGTACAGGAAATCAAGAAGTTTTCTTCAGTAACCGATGAATAAGGTGCTATTTTACTGTTTTTGAGTGTTACTCGCTCATTATCTCGTGGTTTTATGCAGCATTAGTATTTTTTTTTGTTAGTGGCTAACACACACACACCACACACACACACACACATATATATATATATATATATATATATATATATACAACTGGTATCGTAAATTTTTGCACGTTTATGTGCGCTTATTTTTCCTAGGAAGAAACTTTCCATAAATTCGACCGAACTATCTATAAAATTTCAAATTAATTATTTATTATCTGTGAGGCTAATAAAGTATTTTGGAAGAAAGTAATATAAATTTCATTGTTGTTGGAGTTGCAAAAAAAATTATACAAGAATTTGTCACCTTTTCCTAATAAAGATTTTAAAACGCATTAAACTATTGTTACATTTTTATCATAGCTACTCAGCTACCAAGCGTATGTTACTGGAAGAGCAAAATTTGCACGTGAATAATGTTTTCTATTTTCATTTTACATAATCAAATTTTGTTTAAGTATTACCACCTCTCGCAAGTTTCTTCGTACTCTCGTTAAACATTTTGAAGTGTCGGTTTAATGGTTTCGTGTCACAGCAGAGAGAGGAAAGCGTCGGCAGAATATATTGCACAATAGTGAGATGGCTCACATTTCATTATAATTTTATTAATCTGTTTAATTTTTTGTCAGTACAGACTCTAATAACATATAAATTAATTTACAAATACTTTTGACGACGCACGTTTACTTCGGTGAATCCATTATAGTTTTGATCGACTTATTTTCCGGTCGCTGGAAACATGCTTTACATTTTTAGCCTTGCACAAAGAGCTCAGAAAATTATCGGACCTTCAGGGGCCTTACAAAGAAGGGACTCACAGACTCGTTTTAGAGTTTTAGCTCGGTTTGCGATATTTTTAATAGAAAGTACCCTCGTATTCGCGAGAAGTCTGTGGGTCCGCAAACTAAATCTTTATGAAAACCACCCTTAATATGTTTTCGAAATGTCACCAACAGAAAATTAACCCAAAATGATCGGGATGTCAAATTTTGTATAAAAAAATTCACATTTCTTCTGCCAGATGCACGTCGTTATATATTTTTGGGAAGTGTCAGTTCTAAAAATAAAGCAAGGGACATTAATTGGTATTATTAAACGTAATTTCTTTGTCATTCTCTGGGATCTTTAATCAATTACAAATATATTTCATATACACGTTATATTTCAATTTTCATCTATCATATCAAAAAATACTAGTTGCAAATACAGGTATTTTGTGACAGTTAAACTTGATATACCATTTTCAGCACAAACAACTGTTGCATACTGGAAACATTACGTTACACCTTCATAATTTTATATTGTTCGTAATTTGAGCAGAAGTATAAATGTGGATATGTAATATATTCATATAAATTACACGCAACACTGCTTGGTAAATGTGAGAGAATGTTGCTGATATAGTTAAGTGTAGTTAGCTGTTCAGAATTTATCATTAAAATCTTGATTGCATTAAATATATTTTACGAGTACATATTTTCTGTTTTTCGTCCACGTGAGTGAAGTTGCTATTATCTTACTGAAAAGCATGCAAATATGCTGCAAAAAATTTAAAACATATTCTTCCCTTTTGAATTTAATCTTTAATCTGGAGACCACTTCTCTCTTTTATACGAAAACGATCGTGGATACCACTCAATAAAAGGTGCTTATTTCCACAGATGATAACATATTAAATATTTTTCCCACCTTCTTGAATATTCAGCTCTCGTTACATATCAGTTTCCTTTGCAAACGCCAATTTGTCGGTGCTAATACCTGGATATCACATTATCGCTTGTTCTAAATCACTTTCTGTGGCGGAAACCCGTGCTTTGAATGCACTAGGAGGCCAATCAAGCAAAAGCAGAGCTACCACTTACAAGAGATGTGAATAGTGAACGACGTGACATGCACACAGCTGTATGATTGCTTGTATAAATGTGGTACTGAATTGTGTTTGGATTTAGTTTAATTTTAGACATTAATTTACTTTCTTTAAATTATTTATTTTTATAACTGTTTTATTTCTAGCAAGTTTGTTTACTTTACTCCTAATTTTGTATCGCAGTTGAGAGTGGTTACTTTATTAGTCTTTTTGATCTTGTTTCAAGAAAATTGATTCGGTGAAATGTGTTTTATTAGTACCTGCTATCTAATAGTTCTTGCGTATATTTTCTTCTATATTTCACAATATTAACATGTGTATATGTTTTCGTTGTTGGCTGTTTATTTTGCTTTCATTAATGTGACACACGGTGTTCATATAATGGTGTGCTTTTGCACATTGTATCTCAGTCTCTTTCTCATTTTGTGACGTCACAGCGGTGACAAATGCCTCTAATGTCCCTTAATAATGTATACAAATACCGTGTTTTATTTTGTTCGAACATTGATTCATAAATAATTATGACGTGAATGCTAATGCGGTTTTCGTAGGCATAAAGCTGAAGAAATGCGTCATGTTTTGATATTGCTCTGAAATTCTCATTTTAATTTAATATATTTTATAGGTGGTGGGAAATATACGGCCGGTTGAAGAAAGACAGTAGATTTTGATTCCGTAAGAATTTTACGGGCTTCGGTATTTTCTTCCCCATTCGAAGCTTATATTTATTTGTAAACATGGATTGTTTGCGTTTTCATTAAATTCGTGGCAGAAGAGTAGTATATAATATACAATGTAATCATTTTACCACAACGATGTATAAGAAGTTCTTGTTTATTAGGCACGTGAACATCAGTGTTAAGTCGCATACCAGGTTTATATGTTATATGTCCTGTTGTTATTTGAGGTATTCAAACTTTCAAATTGTGTGACATTAGACACTTATGTGAGAAATAAGGTAATATGAGGCTTGGAAAATAGGCCTATGCGAAATCTGTTAATTCATGCAGTGGACCTGACCTGTCTGCTACAAAGGGAGCTGTATTTACTCTGTGCCAACGAGCGTGTGTTTTAAAAGTGATTGGGGTTTTACAACCACGAATAATGTTTATCACCGACGATAGGAGAAATTTTATTCTGAAATAAAAGTAATTTTAACCACTACAGTAGTTTTACTCCTTCAATAGTCATCTACTTAACGCGGTAAAATTGTAGTTAGACTTTCTGAAATACAATTTGATCCCTTATTTCTCAGATCTACAGCAATGTGTATTTTAAAATATTTACATTATCCAGGTTATTAAATTTTTGAAAACATAAAACTGTTGGCAACACCAATTTTAAAAACCTTTTTCGGTCTGAGAAAATGTTTTGAATTACTGAATTCTAGACTCGTTTTTTATATATATTTCAAACACTTATGTTTAAAATATGCTAGGCTTGTCAATGTGCACCTGATAGGCTTTCAAACATTTTTTATTAGATGTTAAAGATGTGGTTGACTTACAAGGAATGATTAAGATTTAATTTTTGACACATTTGAGTTTTTTACTTTCTAATTCATAAGGCATTTTGCTGAGCACTTAAATTGTCTCGTAACCATCCCAAACAGTTTATACCAATAATCCACATAGCACCGTCGTTCCTCATGTGCATAGGATATGGCGTGAAACCAATACTGCAGTTATAGTCCTACAATAAATCTTGTAAGCATAGATGATAAAATGTACACATTTCAATACGTTGAAGGACAGTATGTGAAGTGACCAAGTCCTGCGTCATTCATAGTATTTTCTGGATAAGGTCAGTATATTTTCTTTGTATTCTTGTAAAAACTATTTTTGGAGTCTGTAAGATCACTATAAAAATGTGATATGCAAAATATTGTTTGTTTTTGGGTAACTATGCCAAAATAATTACACTATTGAAAAAATATATTTTTCCGTAATCACTCGAGAATATTAGTCATACCACATTTGGATGTACAATATAGAATATCAACAACTTTTCCTAAATAAACATAGGAATTTGGTTGGATAGGAAGTTTTCAGCTTTCAACTAAGCTGGTTTAATCACAAGGTTCAAACGTAAATGTGATATCGAAGGGTGTGTCGCAGAAGACTAAAATATAACACGAAGAAGTGTTTAAAATATACTTGAGTAGTGTATTTTGTTGTGTTTTTCACAGCATATTATCTAGGTCGCCTGGTTGTAACGTATGACTTTATCTTAAAATATCAGAGAGTGGCTCACTGTTATACTATTTTTGCTTGCCACTCTGTAATTGTAACGCTTCTGGCTCTGCAAGTATTTGCAAGAATCACAGGAGCAAAGAAGTCTTAAATGCCAGGTTTTCGTGTAAATACAAGGATTTTTTTCAAAGCGTTACTATTCGCTATATGATAAAAACCTTAGCCAAGAACAGCTCATTGCATAGGCCTACAGGCAGTAAATTGGTATTCTTAGATAAAGTATACTTTTTATAAAATAAACATATTTTTTAATGTACCACTTTAATTCGATTCGATGCATCTATAGAATTATAATGCAGCAATAGATTTAGGAAGGACCTAGAATCCGATCATTATTCCACACATAAAAACTAATTTTACAAAACAGGACCATTAAATGCATTGAAATTAATAATATGTGATATATACTTAAACATTAATTTACAATACATTCTTGACCTATAATAATTTTTGTTCTTCGTAAAATCAATGAAATGCACGTATTATGTTTGAAACCTGTGTACAAGGATTGTTGTATAATATCATTATCCAAAAGTATTTATTATGAATTAAGAGTAATAGTAATTTAGAAATTTTATCACATGTTATCAATCACTCGATAGCTAACTTTACAGAGTATTTGAATAATTTAATTGTAGGTTTATATGTTGTAAACGTTATAAATTAGTCTATGGGTTAGTTAAAGTGGTAAACAGTGAAGGAAATATAAGGGGCTACTAAATAAAATGCTGGGTGTACACATAACAATTTTTGTTTTATTTATTACATCTTTATTCAAGAACAATGCGTTTAACGGTTGAAATATGCATACTGTACAACTCGTATTAAAAATACATTGCGAATTGTGACTTAAGTTACAGAAGAATAACCTGCCAGGAAAATTTCTTTCTCGTTACCTATAAATTAACTTGCGTTCCCGGCCGAGTCTATAATTGATCAATAAAAGTGCCTAACTTTGTTGCTTCAGCTATACATTTATTCCTAATAGCTGGAGACAAGACAAAGGTTAGTAAATGCGTCATTCATCTACGTCCGGCATAACAGAAATACCCTTCGGCATGTATGAAAAATTAATTTTATGAAAAAAGTAAGTAAACCAAAAAAGGACATTATATTTAAGCAAAAATGTTCTTGCATTTTTTTTCATGGTAAACAATAGTAAACACAAATAAAATGATTTCATTTACTGCAAATAACATGCTATAAAACACCGTTGTTTACGTACAACAGTTAATTTGCTTAATCTTCACATTTCACGGATATAAAAAACTTTGTCGTGTTCGTTAATTTTCCTACTTTAATTATACAAATTACGTGATACCGAATATTTTCTAATAATAACTTTCACCTTTTTTTATTATTCTGCTCTCAAAGAACGCCATATAAAGTGCATTACATTTTCACTCGTTTGGCTGCGGAGTGACGTATCGAAAGTGACGCATTCCAAACGCTCATCAAGCAGGTCTCTATTTTCTTTCGGCCACGATGTTACACATGTTATATGCTGTTCACGGTAAAGTGAGAACTTTTGAGCCACTACTTACTTTTTTATTTCAGCAATATTCTATCCATTTTTGTTTTAAATAAATGTTTTCATTTAAGTAAATAAACACAGTGTGCAGATTTCGCAGCACTCGGAAGTTAACGTCTAAGAATAAATTAAAATATATTTATAGACAATTTATTCCAAATGAGAGGTCTTTCAAAAGTGTTCACTTTATAGTTAAGACCTATACTAAAATAGTTAATTTATAACATCCTGCGATTATTATTTTCTTACGCTTTTAGTAGAGGTATTTAAACCTTTTTTGCATAATATGTAAAAATTCGTTCATCAGTTACTTAGTAGAGCGTATTTAATTTTTACTAATAAATAGAGGATTAAGTTTTTTGTGGTTCCTTGAAAGACAATGCGAAACGCCTTAATTTCGCCATATTTAAAACAATGATCTAAATATAAAACAGCGAATGGAAAAAAAAATATATTCTTGGTTAATTTTATATCGATTTTCTACTTGAGTACCACGTGTGTATTAATTGGTTAAAGCAATGTTATCCAAACTTTTGCTTCCAACGAGCTAATTGTTGGCAATAATAAACAATTTCTGAGGCGTACGTTAAATATTAGAAAAAAAATTAAGTCACTAAATGTAGGGGAAAGGTAATGAACTTAAATTATCACATTAAGAATCCATAATGTGGTAAGTAATTGTGAGCTGGGCATCAAGGTAAAATTGATTTTAAATAATCCGTAACTACGTCACGAGAACCAACTACAGGATCATTAAACTTTTCCGAACTGTGAAAGTTGTTCATTGAAAAATTTTTGTTACTAACTAAAACGTGTCAAAGTTACAGTAATGCAAGTGTATATAGGTAAGAGGATAATAACACAGATATAAAAACAAATAGAGTAAAAAATTGGCTCTTGTAAGATCAAAAGTGTTGGCAGTGTCGATGGTGCATCACACAGAGAGAACGATATTGTTGTAGGTAAAATAATATTACCGAAAGTGTATTTATTTCCGCTGAACAATAGTTCGTTCACACAAGTAACCTGCTCTTGTTTCAGAGGTTTGCATTCGTTCCCTTGAACCAAATAAAACATTCACAAATAATTCGCTGAGCCGAACAGGTAATTGGTTGTTCCGACATCGTCTAAATTTATAACATTTTACAAGTATGTTCAACTTATCAGTTTGGTTACCGTGATCATTTTAAATGTTGTTATACAAACAAATGAATATATTTTTACTGAATTGTTATTTTGTTAGCTCGGGCTATTTGTTAAGCCATTAGGTCCTTTCATACCGAATTTCTGGCGGCAACAAAATCGGCTGGATCCAGTACTGGCATAAATTTTTTTAACTGTAGTATATCACAGTAATTTTCTTTGGCTGGAAAACACTTTCTCTGATAATAAGGAAAATGCAACGTTTGTTACTGAATTTGGCGAAACTTAGTACAGGTAAAATAAATCCAATTCAACGAATTAATTAGAAAACAAAAATTAAGGTATTGGAAACTTGAAGTAATGCATACACGTAAGTACTTATTATGCAACCATAAATTTGGCAATATTTCTAGTATTTTAATAATCGATTTTGTCGAGCTCGTTAAGTACTAATATCAAAACATTTAGTTTAGGAGCCACGGTGGTGTAGTGGTAATACTACTCGCCTTTACCTAGACGAACCGGGTTCAATTCCCTGCGGGATCGCTCCCGGATCTTCGCGCGCCGGACGATGCCACAAGTCGGCGGATTTTCTCGGGGATATACCCCCCACCCCCCTTTTTCTATCTGGCACTGCTCCATACTCACCTCGTTTCATCCTTCGTCGGCTCTCAATATCTTGCTTTTAAGAGCCGCCCAAACATCTCCACTCTACTCCATTAAGTTTCCCTATTCGAGTCGTGATCAATCATAGATACGTTTATGATAAAAATAAATATCTATATACTGCATGTACAGCCGTACTAATTTTGAGGTATGCAAATTTTAATTTTTTCACGTTTGGTGCACTTAAGTAAGAATTACAAGTGCTTCCCGACGCAACAACCTCGCCTTAAGAACCTTGGCTATCAATTGGTGGTATGATTGAAGTATATTAACTCGGGCAATAAATATGTCATAACATCTTGAGAAGGATTAAGCTTAAGTGATTTACAAAATTACTACACTTCAAAATGACATGAAGGCAGCAGGTGGATTGAAAAGCTCCACTGTTAGAGTTTTACAATTTCAGTATATGTTTTATGAATGTTTGTGTCAGGATGACAGTTATTAACATTACAAATCTACAGATTGCCATAACATTCTGCTTGCTTGGTTAAAAAAAATTCACTGGCCAGGGGTAATACATATCATCGCATGAGCTCATCTTTCCTGGGTAAGTAAAGTTCTAGAAATCATCCCCTCCCCCTTTTGAACTCAGAAAAACACAATTATGAGTATTCAATAGCACGTCAACCATAAATACGTTAACGGGTTTTAAGTACAAGTATTACAACATAATATTATAGTTTGTAAGTATCTTCGCTATTTAAAGCGATCCCTCGTCATAACACAAATTTTCTAGGTGTATTAAAAATACGGTTATTGAAATTTCACAATTATAAAAATGTTACAACTGATATTATTTCACTTTTTACAAACTTTTGAGCATGTACAGAGAATTTATAATACAAAAAACTTAACAGTATGACAACTCCCAGAGCTGTGGTTTTGGAGGAAGGTGACTGACACTNGCCAATTTACTACTTAAGTAAACACAGGGCGATTGGAGTTCAAAAACAATCTAGTTTTATTATTCCTTTAACAGGTTCATCGACATACAAGTTCCCTAGACAACTCCCTCCCGTTTAGGTACGTGGATTACTTATAGTTCGCGTGGGGGGGGGGGGGGGATAATCTTTTTCGTACTTGCTGGGTGATTCCAGATATTCGTAGCACTCGCGGAACACTACTCCGGGTCCTTCACACACGCTGGATGACTGTACTTATCTGGTTTGCTGGGCGGGTAGTTGGTCCTGCAGTTGAGGTCGGGTGAGCTGGAACTGGCAGGACTCTGCGTCTGATGTCGGCTGGCTCTTCCGGAATCGCTCCGCGCCTTCGGACTCTCGTCGGCTGCCCGTCGTTGGCGACCCGCTCCGCGCTCCTCGACGCCCGTCCGCTGACTGCCCTGTTTCCTCGGACTCCTCTCGTTTTGTAGCCTCCATCGCCATATTCAAACTGCCTCGTCTGCACGTGGTCCGGGAATCTCGTGGCGTCTCCCTGAGTAATAAAACACGTGTCTGGGGCTCGGGCTGCCCAGCGTGGACCTTCGGTTCTGGTATGGCCGTTTCATTGTCTCGTTCTGCACGTGCTTACTTGGCGGGCGGTCTTTGGATCAGCGCCCACAGTGGTCCTTCCCTTGTCCCCGGATATGCTGCTATTCTTCTGCTCGTACATCCGCTAAAAGCTTTCTTGGTTTATTGCGGCGAAGACCGGGGTCGTGGGACATCGGCGTATCTTGGGGCAGCGCCCTGGTGCCTTCCGTTGCCTCCGGATGCCGTCTGCACGTGCAGAAAACTTGCGTGGCCCGTCTTTGCAGCTGTGAGGCGCGGGATCCTTTTTGGACACGTCCGCCACCCTTAATATTTATTGGTGTTGACCGCCTGCAAGCTTCGCTAGCGCGTGTGTTCTGACGGCCAAAATACATGGACGCGGGGAGCGTCAAGTATATGTAGGGAACATGGTGGACGTTACTCTTGTGGGGTGTTTCCTCGAGAGACTCTGTTTCCTCCATTGTCTTCTTTCCACCTTCGTGTCAAATTTGTCTCGCCTGACCCTATATGTTCTTCGGAGTGTCCGTTATTACAGGTATATTTTTTTGATAGTGTGTCAGATCCAATTAGAGACACTATCTTCCCGTACGCAAAATGTTTCAGCCATTTAACACCTTGTGACTTTCTTGTTTATTTTGTCACAATCCTCCTTTACAGGTATATCCTGTGTTCCCGGTTAACTGAGTGCTTTCAAAAGTTCTTCGTAAGTTATACGTTTCTGCCCGTTCGTATCCATTCGTCGTATTAAATATCAACTTTAACAGTGACCAGATCACTTCATTTATTCGTTGATAAAGTGACTCTGTGAAATTTTCAGGAACGTGAACATCTTACGGTGTGATAATTATCACTTTCATGTGCATAAACTCAAAAAAAGAAACTTTTAAAATATATTATTTATCCACATATTAAAATATCGCACTTTTAAAACGATATAAAACGCATACATAATTTTCGTATCCCTCTGCCAACTTAAATGGAAGCCTGGCAGTCAATATGTCCATTAACCGACTGAGACCCAGTGTAAACGATTGCGTAAATAACGCACATTATCATTATTTCTGGCTGTTACTGTATACGGCGAAGTTCTGTGCCCAATGGTCCTCCTGTNCGTAAATAACGCACATTATCATTATTTCTGGCTGTTACTGTATACGGCGAAGTTCTGTGCCCAATGGTCCTCCTGTGAACCGTTTTATTGTTCGAGTTTATAAAGGTTCCATATTATTTCCGCAGTGCACAAATCTTTCATACAGTTCATTGGTTGTTATAATGTAAGAATTATCGTATCGGCCAAGTACAGCAGACAAAAAAATTCTTATTTGCAATACTTGAAACCATAAATTAAAGTGGGGCTGAAAGGGGTAAAACATAGGCGATTAGGAACAGTGACAGTTTTAAGGGCAGAGAAAATGTCTCGCAGTGCGCTAATCCAGGAAAATAAATCAAGAACGGAATTTGAAGTGTTTGTTTATTTTGATGGAAATTATATTTATTGACGAGATGTTTGAATGCTGGCAACTATCATATACATCAATAGTTTTTACAGTCTAATAAAAGTTATCGATTTATTAATGGTTAATTTATTTTGTGGTAAACTTTGGATATAAACTACCGAATCAGTAAATATGGCAAAGTATTTGTCTTAAAAAAAAATTATATTATTAACAAAGCGATGATACTGAAACCCAAAAAAATTACAATTATGTTATTTCGAAAATATGTTAGGAACCTCTTATGTCTTTAATTTACATTGACTACAAAAGTAAGAAAGTCAGGTGTCAGAAGTAACGCGTGTTAAATATAACAGGCATAATATTTTCCGTTCTGTTGTACGGAAAATATTTCACATAAATTAATAGATGTTCTTTTCACTGTGAAACTGAGTACACAATTTTTTATGTCCAGTGTATAAGATGGTTTTTAAGATTGTAGAAACAACACTTTTTAACAAAATCTTTGAATTGGAACATTTAAGAAAATGAAAGTGGATTGAAATAAAGAAAGTGAGTTTTTTACCATTGTTATTGTAGCTTCCTATTCATAACGTACAATAAAAGAGGCTCTATATTGTCATACTTTCAGCATGAATAATCAAATTATTTTGCATTATTTCTTTAATCGAATATTCTTAACTGTGGATAAAAATATAAACACAATAATCGTTTTGTAAATAATTGTTTACAATTTCTTCTGTAAGAGTTTTACCCCCACAGAACACTAATGTTTGAGGGATTTTTGAAATAATGCAGTGCGGAGTCGTTTGTAAACCGAATTTCGGGGTCGTTTGTAACATGTTACTATTATCCTCGATGAGTTTGGAGAAAATAAGACTACATTTGTAAACTTTAAATCAATTGTAAGCTATTTTCCGACTTGAATTTTCCCCTTTGTCAAATTGTTCATTACACTCTCGTACTGTTAATTTTAAGCTTTACAAAAAGGTCTAACGTATTCTATTAAATGATATTTTATTTGAATAGAATCTGGCACGGTATTCTGTGTATTTTTTCTGGGTTATATATGTCCCAAACACTTTCAACAAAACTTTTTATGCTGGCAGTTTCTATGGCAAACATCAAATGTGCTAATACATAACAATTTGGTACTCAATTTATGAAGAAAGTAGCACAAGAGAAAAAAGCACTTTTCTGCCGTTATTAATGCACCAATCAACCAAACCCCACTACATTTTTCATGCAGGTAGTGCTACTGTAGACGGTGTAAACTAACATGTTTTAAGTGGTTCAGACATTTTTTTTAAATGTCAGCAATATTAATAATTGACATGAGTTTATTATATTTATTAAAAAATTTAACAGATTCGACCACATTTTTTTATCCTGGCACTATCAATTGTAAGCATTAAATATTACAATAGAGAGTTAGGTTATAAAGTACCAGGTGCGGAATTTTTGCCAGCATCAGTCAGAAGGCAGAACTTATTTACAGATATCTATATCGAAAGAGAAGTTGTGAATCAGGCTAATAGGTATATCTCAAACTCCGAATTAAAACAGCTAACATCACTGACAATGTGTAGACAGGTTACATTTACTGTGAGATAAAAATTTTTCAGTACTAAAATACTAAACAATTATTAATATAAAATACTTTTTACTGAATGAAATGAAATAACTTTTCCTTCCAATGATAGATTTTTGCAAAACAAATGGTATTTAACTTATTTATTCATGTGGTGCTTTCTTACAAAATGAGGGACAAAGGTAGCTCTGCGTAAAAATATTTTATAGATGCATTATATACTACCAGCATACAAAGTTAAGTAGAAAACGTGTAAAACACGCCAATTTACGTGGTCTGCCATAGTATCACTTGTTTGCCGAATTAGGAAGGAATCGAGTTATCGTTTCTCGAAATAGGTCGTAAAGACTACTTTTTTGAGCCGTTATCTAACAAAAGAGCAAACAAACATGCTGTGTATTGGCATGTTTGATGCTTACATAAATCCTATCAGCACATCAATATTCGTATAATTTGGTCAAACGGTATGGTCAATATAGCAAATAAAACTAAAATATTTATATGGCCCCCATTTTAAAAATGTGTGCATTATCGACTAAAATCACACATTCTTACTTGCTAACCATAGTATAACCTACATGTCAAAGTGGTGGAATCGGTTAAGTAGTTTCTGAGACACAACGTAAAACTTTGTATTTCGTTTAAATCTGTCTTCTAAAAGGGCGAACTAATAACAACGCCAATATCTAAATCAAATGCTTACATGGTGCATGTAAACATACTGAACTCTGTTTAAACTGGTTAAATTATTCCCAAAATATGACATAGAACCCCAAATGATAAAATTTACCGCCACGGCGTTGTTCTAAAACTATAAATAAACTATAAATATATGATATACTTCACGTGTACCGAGTTTGGTGATGTTCGGTATACGGGTTCAAAAGTTAGAGGCGGAGAGGCCTACATCCAGACAGATAATCGCATGATTTCATAAGCCTAACTTTCCAAGGAAATTAGGCGAACAAGGGTGAAATTAGCATGAAATGCACTGAAGAGCCAAAAAAAAAAACANAAGCCTAACTTTCCAAGGAAATTAGGCGAACAAGGGTGAAATTAGCATGAAATGCACTGAAGAGCCAAAAAAAAAAAACAGATACACCTGCCTAATACCGTGTAGGGCCCCCGCGAGCACGCAGAACTGCCGCAAGACGACGTGGCATGGACTCGACTAATGCCTGAAGGTATGCAGGAGGCAATTCACTCCATGAATCCCAAAGGGCAGTCCACAAATCCATAGGAGTGCGAGGTGGTGGAGATCTCTTCTAAACAGCTCGTTGGAAGGCATCCCAGATATGCTCAATAATATTCATGTCTGGTGATTAAGGTGGACAATGGAAGTGTCTTAAGTCAGAAGAGTGTTCCTGGAGCAACTCGGTAAAAACTTTCTACGCGTGGGGTGTCACATTGTCCTGCTGGAATTTTCCACGTCCGTCGGAATGCACAATGGACATGAATGGGTGCAGGTGATCGGACAGGATGCTTACGTATCTGTCACCTGTCAGAGTCGTATCTAGACGTATCAGGGGTCCCATTTCAAGCCAACTGCACACGCTCCATATAATGACAGAGCCTCCACCAGCTTGAACAGTCCCCTGTTGACATGTAGGGTCCATGGATTCATGAGGATGTCTCCATACCCGTACATGTCCATCCAACCGATACAATTGGAAACGGGACTCGTCATACCAGGCGACGTGTTTCCAGTCATCAACAGTCCAATGGCGGTGTTGGCGGACCCAGGTGGGGCATAAAGCTTTGTGTCGTGCAGTCCACAACGGTATACGAGTTGGCCTTTGGCTCCGAAAGCCCATATCAATGATGGTCCGTAGAATAGTTCGCACGCTGGCACTTGTTGATGCCCCAGCATTGAAATCTGCGCCAATTTGAGAAAGGGTTGCGCGTCTGTCACGTTTAATGATTCTCGTCAGTCGTTGTTTTTCCCGTTCGTTCACGATCTTTTTCCGGCCTCAGCGATGTCGAACAAGTGATATTTTACCGGATTCCCGATATTCATGGTTCATTCGTGAAATGGTCGTACGCGAAAATACAAATTTTATCGCTACCTTGGAGATGCTATGTACTATCTCTCGTGCACCGACTATAACACCACGTTCAAACTCACTTAAATCTTGATAACCTGCCATTGTATCAGCAGTAACCGATCTAGGTATTTTTCCAGACGCTTGTTGTCTTCTATAGGCGCTGCTGACCGCATCACGTTACTCTGATTGGTTCCATACGTCTGTTATTTGCATACGCATGCCTACACCAGTTTTTTCGGCTCTCTAGTGTAACTGGTCCATTTCCAGGATCCGACCTTAGTTTCCTGTTTACACGCGGTCTTCTATTGGCGCACTGACGAGTTTTTTGTTATAAATATGGGAGATGCAAAGCGAAGTGATTGACATTTAGTAGCGGATTTCGGAACCCCCGGAATGGCGATAGCCACTCGGCTTTACATTCCACATTTACATCAGCAGAAGGAATTTTTACCTGAAAAGTAAACTGGAGAGGGTATTGTTTAGTTTCCCAATAAACAACACACACAGATAGTATTTTATTTTAACTAATCCATAAATCTCAGAAAAGAATGGTGCAAGGAAGCACAAAATTGTGAAATATTGTCATGAACATCGTCACTTTTGTAGGCCAAAATATCCACGAAATTAACTGAACTCACATATTACAAATAAAGCTACTTAAACTCTGCCCAAATATATAAAACGCACGTATTCAACATTCAACGTTACGAAATTCTCGTAGAGTCTGTTCACGGTTTCTTTAAACTTTTCTGAAGCCCTGCTAAATTTCTACGTCCAGGATATTCCTCCAGCTCATGCAATTATAGCTTTAACTAAGTATAGACAATGACAGCAAAGGGACATTGCGCCGTATTCGTGTGCAGTCAGTGTAGTATTATTTTACATATGAACTTTTTATTATCAGGTATTGCCAACACATCCGTTTTGTCCCTGTTTTATCCATATTAGATTTAAATGAAATATTATAACTTATAGATAGAAAATAGTAAAATATTTATTTTAACTAAATGATGTACTTGTATTCTAATGCAAGTATAAAACGCTTTTAATATGTGATATATTTAGGAAACAACAAGATACGTCATAAATGGGGTGATTTTACAAAGCTTTGATTAAAAAAGTGCGAGGAAACCGCGAATTAACTATAATTTATGGCCACTCATTGTACCAATTATACTTGTCGCTGCGGTAACAACCTATGCACGACGTGCAGATTAGGCCTAAGGCTCGTCTGTTTGCGAAATTGTAGAACTGTTATAAATATTTATACAACACGTTATTTTATACTAGACGTGACACAATTGTCACAAAGATTAAAAAAATATTTTTTAACATTTGTGTCTTCTTAAAACAGTTTTAGTGTGTCCCAGTTATCTTTAATAACTACCATAATAAGTGAGTATGTGCGTTAAACATAAAATAAGTTATGACTGACATTCAAAAATTGCAATATGTTGGGTAGAATATAAACAAATTTTAATAAACTCACTGGAACTAAATTGCAGACATTCTCATTAATTAAGTTCTGAGGTAGTTGCATTTTAACGTTACTAGATAAAATTCATAGCTTCTCCAAAAGTGTTTAATAATACGTTGAAAAAAAATTTGTTTGCCTTTTATCTGTGTTACATTTAAAATGTAGTTATTTGTAGGAGGTTTTCGATGCACTCAAAATTCTTTGGTAACATCGGTCACATACGAAAAACAAAGCCATGTTAGGTTACAGTATACAACTTATTATAAACAAACGTTTTGATCAAAAATTTTGATGAGTTCTGATTTGGCTAATAAAATTATATTTTGGCGTAATTAAATCAGATTATTTTTGGGAGATATTTTTAAGAATTCGCCATTATCACGCTTACCACTCGTTTTTCTTGTCGGCATAAACGGGATTATTATGCTTAGTGCTCAGTATTATAAATTCTGTCTAGCGTAGTAATTAATTATTTCATTTTAAAAAATTATGATAATTGTAAATTATACAATCAATTCTCGTGACAGCATCTTCAATCGAGTGCCACAAAGATACGCAATATGTACTTTTGTAGCGGTTTTTGCCTTAAATGAACTACATATGATGTATTTCTTTTCAAACATTTTCTCACTTTCAATATTTATTCCATACCTACGAACGACGTGCAGAATATAATCCAACAAAGTCACTGGAAACAAAACTAACCGCTCGTTTTCTATTGCCTAACACGTGGAAAACTCCAAGGAGATAGTATGTATACACATATGTATCACCATTCCGGATGTCTGCTAGACGCCACTGTGATACTCCTAACGTAACCGTGCATCTCCCATAGAAAGTGTCAATTGGGAAATAATTACTGTGTTAAGAGATTCTCCGAAGCACTGTATTATCTTGCTCCTCTTACGGTAATGGGTTTTCGTTATAGCTTAAACGTTTACAAAAAAAGTGCAAATGTTTTAGTGTTATAGAGTACCATTACTCTCACTGGCCCATCGAAATAGTGAAATCCTGAGTGTTAAACGGTAGACCTGTTCACGGTGGATTGGGATCTAGCAATCGTTTGACTTTTCCCGTGGCAGACCACTCATTATAACTATGATACATGAACCAAACTAAAGAAACCTTTGCTCTTGAATATAACAGTCTTACCTGAGTTACTGTAGGATATTGCATGCACTTGTATATTTTTCTGTCATATTGAGTTCGTTAGTGATTAAGACAATGGTTTAACCTAATAAAAAACGCTACGATTAAATTACACGCCTATAATATATTGAAATTTTATAGTTGATAAGTCTGACGAAATTAGTGAGGCGTTCTGCTCATAATCTTTATTTGACGTAGGCGATGTTCCAATAGGATATTTTGAGAATTGGAACACAATGGAACTGACGTGCCTCTAAATAAACATAGTTTTATGTTAATATTTGTTTATTTTTATAATTACCCTTTGTGAATTTTTAATAGCTTTTGAAATGCAATAGCTGTTCTTTTTGGCCAAAAAGGTTATGGCTCCAGGTTCTCATGCGTACAGCTATGGGAAAAACTATTTATATTGTTGGTATTTTTTGCGTGTCGTGCAGATAAGCATCACGCATTAAGATGGCATATTTATAAAGGATAAAATAAATAGGGGAATTAAATCTTGCAATTTGTTTGAACTTTTAATTTTCTTCACTCCATGCCTTACAGAATTAACACTTGTAGTAGATATACCATATTATATTATTTTCAAGATATATGAATCTTAAACTGTTATCAATAAATTTTTATTTGTTTGTTATAAAATCATTTCCATAACTTGCATTTTTTTTTCGAATAAAATTTCTAATTTCTTCCAAAGAGAAATAAATATCGTCATCACAGCGTGTAATTACCAATATTTTCCAATTTTATAAATGAAAAACCAAAAAAATTGTGAAGCAATAAATATTGGTACACACCATACGAGCCATTTGTAATGCCCTATCCAAATTTGTTAATACAAGATTGAGTTTCTTATAGAAAATAATTTCATATATTATTACAAAAAATTATTTTAAGTACAATTGCTTCCATGTGTTACTGAAGGTCTTAAATTGAATATTACTTTCAAAGAGATGAATTAAATGAAAAATTCACGTCAATTAAAGTGAATCCCATTTAATACTCATGAAGTTCTCAGCTGTTTCAAACCACCCACCGAGCGCAATATTTCAACAGCGAAACTTCACATCATTTACAGATGCACCTTGTCAAATTCATAAATCTGTTAATTTACTACAAAAACATCCCTAGACCATCACCACCTATTCTCCAGGCTGCAGCAACGACTCGCTTACGCAATGTGAAGAATCTGCGGAAATGTTTGATTGTAATACATATTTACCAAATAACTTAATGAGGGCTACCAAGTGTATTTTTATTTGTAATTAGCTATTTACATTTGATTTTGCGAGTAAACTTTTTAATAAATGATATTTTAGTTACATGCTTATAGATTACTGCCTAATAAATATTAATTGCCGTTACAAGTTATGTGCACTGAGAAAAAGAAATATATGGGACAAACAATATTTGTTCCTGTCTAAAAATATTCTGTTTTAATAGTGCCAAATAAATATTTAGACGATGTATTTAAATATTAGTTGCAATGTGTCAAACTTCCTATCTGTTGTTTCACAAAAACAAAGAGATTTAATTATTTGAAACAATTAATTATTTGCAGATGCCGAAATACTTGCGTGGGAACAGTTTTTCATAAGACGTTGATTATAAACCATTTTCCTAATGTTAGCTTTGTATTCAGTCATAACAATACAATTTAATAAAAGTATACGACACTACTAGTATTTGAATTCTTGGTAATTTTTTTGCTAATACCGTAAACCTTACGCGTATGCATTCCCTTTTAACTATTTAGTTTTTAATTTCACTTGAAATAATAGCGTCTGTGATGTTTAAACCAATATAACGCTCTACCAGCGATATCGAAAAGCAGTTCTGATACCCCAATTGATACATAAATTGTCACCAAACGACCAAGCTGTGTTAGTAAGCAAAGACAAACACATAACGTCTTGACCATAGTGCAGCCAACAAAATGAAAGCCGGAAAATAATTATATGATTTTACTGTTACAACAAATTGGGTTGTTGACAATGTTGACAATCAGTCGATGGTGTTTCTTAGTGAATTTTTTTTACGTACTGTATATGAAACTAAACGTCCACCGTACAAGTAGTTGATCATGAACTCATGAATTGGTTGCGTGTACTAAACACACATTGATGACGTCGAAAAAGTAGAAACTTTTTTTGGCCTAACACATTTTTATATACATTATTTGTTTGAAGTCAACATATATGAATGTTAAGAGCAAGAGCATCTTGGTTTTTCGATGTAAACAAATACTCTCCAAGTTAATATATGAATTTGGTAGCAGCAACGATATATTTTTCTCAGTGTTTACCTAAATAACGACAATGTTGTTTTGAATGGAATTGTTGCCATTCATTGAAATATTTTGTTAAATAACTTCGAATATTATCTTCAATGTTTGTTCCGTTTAACACACCTAACTTAGGCTGGTATACAGATAGGGGTTGCTTAATTCATTTTAACAGATACTGCCATTTATCAACCAGCCACTTTCAATTGTGATTATATTGCGTTCAAATAGTTGGGGCAAGATCATTTATATTCTTTTTAAAAAACTGCTTTGTAGCTTCATATTGTTGAAGTAAAGCACTAAATGCGGTATGAATAGCTCGTAGTGAATCTAAGATTTATAGAAGAGGCACTAAAACGTTTATTGCAGTGTTTTCCCTTAAAATAGAATCATGCTGTTTTTCCGCTAGATAATCAAACGTATATGGTATATATAATTATATTATTACAATAGATACATTCATCTAATTTTTTCATAAAAAGTGTTGTAGCAGACGTTTCTTTCAACAGCTATAAACTAACTAAAGAGTCTATCAAATGCCTAATTACTTTAACAATTGTGTACCGATGAACGAAATAAGCACACACTAAACGAATTTGTCTTCTGCACGCATGCGAGTTGGTTTTCTTCCAATTTGTACTGGGCGTTTTTCGACTCGTTCGTAGCTACGTCACAAGAACACGACGCGTGGATTCACCAGTATATCTGGCTCGTGTAAACAAGGCCATATCACAACAGGGTGTTGGCCGTATTATTCATCCCAAACTGGATCCAAACGGTTTAACTGCACGCGTAGATGATACTTCATGTCACGATGTTTTCTAGTCGCACTCTTCGTAGTCGTTAGCGAGTGATAATAAACTTCTGTGCATTTGGAACAAATATAAAATTTTGTCACTAGCTAACAATTACAACCGGATTGATCGATGTATGAGTAAATATCTTCATATTTACTATAGAAAGTTTTGTGTCTGCATAGTTCCAGGTAGCTCGGAATTTTGCCGTTGTCAAATACATTCGTACGCTGAACTGATGAAAACAGGAACAATATCTCATTGAGCTCGTTGGCTAGCAAGTATTTTTCCATCCCAACAACCCCACACACTCGCAAAACAGCTGACTCATGCTGCAATCTGGGCAGATGGAATCGTACAACTTTCGCTCAGTCCCCAGTAATGTTATTAGCATGGATGTAGTCCACCTCATGTAACATGACAGAAAAATGTATACCCGGTTGGTGGGGACATACAATACGTGCAATGCGTGACTGCGAAATTGATTTAAAGTCAACATGTTATCAACCAGTCGCGTAAGATAACTGTAACGTAAAGTAGACTGCACGGCTAATTGTGTGTAAGTAATAGCACAGCTCACCAAATCTAGCCAGCCAATCATGTGCGTGCAGTGAGTATTTGCATTACAATTATGCAAGGCATTTTGATGGCGACATTTTTTTATGTCAACGGGTGGGAAAATGTGACTTTGCTTGGTTGGTAGTGTCTTGCAAATCATTTTACTCGAACGCCATTTTTGTGACATGTTCCTCACGGTGGAGTTTTAAACAATCTCTGACTTGACGCAAGCATGTTACTGAAAACCATACACATTTATAAGCTTGCATAAAAATTAATACGTCGATTTTCATAGGTAGTCATTTCTTCTCTTAAGGGCGTTAAACAACAAATGTGCCAAATTTTATATATTTCAATAAAAAACTTTTAAACTTGTAGAAATTATTTACAAGTATTATTTCCTTTCATAAAAAAAACCATTTTACTTTTTGTTTGCATAAGGGCAAGTCAAAATCGAAATTTTAGTGTTTTTGGGATGTACAAACCTACCTTAATGATATATTTATCATTGAAATAAAATACCACCATTTACTTAATAACTCTCTTGAAATCACGCTATGAAATATTAGAACAATTTTCAAAAAATGCTTAATATAAGACCATTTTTGTATATGTATATTTTTTATTTGTTGCAGTTTATGATTTTGTGTAAAATAAATGCTATTACGCATATATAAAAATTAATTAATACATGTCTTTTCCATCGCCACTGTTATAATTTCTGTGAATGTTTACGTAAATTTATTTGTACATTCCGAAAACACTAAAATTGTGGTTTTGACATGCAATAAACCAACAACTACACTATCGAAATATTTTTTAATGCTATTAATATAACTTAAAAGTAATGTCTACAAGTTAAGTGGTATTACGTAGAAATATAAAATGATTTTTTTATCAGTAGTCTTAAGGCCCCGCAATATTAATGATTTTTAAAGGGGCTGTAGTTATAATGCGTTCCTCATGATAAATTTGTATTACACCTACACGCCTTCACGCCAATACAGTTCGTTGTAGAACATTATAGACTTGTAATTAGTTTTCCTGCTCTCTTTTTTCATTTACGCCTAACGTGATACGTTACTGTGTCCTGATCAGGTTTTGGACGGAAGCTACTTGCATCATGGCCATGCTTACAAAACTCAGGCATGCTAACATTATCCCGAAAATTCTTTCTCCACATCGAAGACACTTAACGAAACTTCCAACATAATGAGCGCAGTAAAGTTTGCTGCCATAACAAAGTATCTATAATAATAAAAAATTTAACTTTAAAACATTTAAATAAAATATCTGATACACCTAAAACACAAAAATACAGGGACATACTCAGAAATACTTATTTATTTACTGCGTACAACATTTTGGGACGCTGTCGGAAGCGCACAGTTAATCTCGGCAGTTGGTAGGAATATTACAAAATCGACGTATTTGTTCTATGAAAAAAGACCATGTTTATATCTGTCATCACTTAGTAACGTAATTAACTAAATGGTATACTAGCAATGTAAAATATAAATATAAATCTACACATATAAAGTTTTGGTAATTTTACATTTTTTTGTGTAATTTGTAAGAAAAACAACTAAAGTATGTGTAATTTAACAACAATGTCCTTAGAATCCAGAGAGTAATACATTTATTTCCAGAAAATATATGAATGTGTGACTTTAAAAACATAACGTTGGTGTTAATTTACACATTTTGAAGTATCTGTAAAAACATACGTACTCTCTATACTAAAAGTTTATATTTTTAGTGCCATTTTCCACTGATTCATGAATCATTTCATTCGCTGTTTTTCAGTGATTTGATTTTTTTGACTGATGGATTAGTTAATCAACGTGTATGAAATGAAATACAATCGTATAAACTAATAAAACTATAAAAACATAATTTTTTTAATGTGAGTTTCATCTTTTATAATACGGCACCATTTCACGGGGCATCATTTCGTTTTCACGTAATCGTCATAGCGATCGGTTTGAAGGTTTGAACTGCATTAAATTAAGTGAAATTAGAGCATTCATACTTACTATTTGTTTTAAAAATCCTAATGTAACCAATTAAACTAAAAAAAGAAAAGGAGGAGAATAACATTTAAAAGCTATACATTCTCGAAAATAACCATAATAAATACATTTTCCCATCGACAGTCAACGTTAGCTGGGTAGATCTACTGGTAAGGTAACGGTCTAGGAGCAAGTTACTGTAGGTTCGCATCATGGACTCCGCAATCTTGTTAACTTTCTAATTACGTTAAATTGCAAAATGTAAACAGTCACTATAGGAAAAAAATGTTTATTCTTCCTAATAATTCGGCTAAATTCAATAACAACATTATTTACATCACCACACGCAGTTGGCAGTCACTTATTAAATCAGTAAAACTAGTTCACTGAAAAGAGTGGCTTTCCACCGATTCTAAGCGGAGCCATTTCCACTTGTTCGAGCTGTTAAATTTCCCTGAGAAACAGTAGTTTACCACTGGTTCGAAATTTAGAGTCTGGAACGCAGGGCTTTTTTAAGGTGGTAACACTGACCATTCGTGCGCTGCGACTTTCGTTTTATAGAGCAGTGAAGGACGTCCGTCTGCAGTGAACTAGGCGGTGTAGTACGTATTCGTGTGTTCAATCTGCGAGACGTAGGCGGTGCAAAATGAGAAATCTCTCTTTATTTTAAAGAGGTCAGATTGTTGAAGCAAACGTATCGAAGACTGCCAGTATGTTACTTGCATCGAGAGAAAGGGTGGCTAAGGTAATGGTGGCACACACAACTCGTGGCAAGATATCATCAGCGAAGAGTAATAGTGGACGTAAGCCAATCCCCAGTAATCGGGATCGCCGAATACTCAAGAATATTGTCACACGGTACCGCAGAGAAAATGCAACAGAAGTGACGTCGGAACTCAATCAACATCTATAACAACCTATTTCTGTGATCACAGTCCGACGCGAACTGCATATTTCATGTTCACTGAGGATTTCGCATTATATTGACCACTATCTGATTTTCTAATGAGTGCATTCTTGCTTATACTCCCGTACAAATGCTACGCATACACGTGTTGGTGCCTGGGTTGGATGTCATAAATAAACGTGATGTGTGTTATGTGTACGGCATAATAGGCGTACAAGTGTAGAGGACTATTTTGAAAAGTGCAATAAGTTTTTGATGGCAACTGCCGTGAGTGTAAGTGTATTATTTTAATTTTATTTACCTAACGAGGTGGCTCAGTCGTGGCCAGTCTCCACAGCGTAGTTGGCTACATACCGGCTTACAGTGCGAGGGCTTCAGGGTTCGAGTCCCGGATAAGGCATAGATAGGTGTATTTGTGTAAGTTCGTACTGATCATCGTACACGGCGATAATTTCACTAAAACCTGTCAAATTGGTCAAATTATTGCCTGTATAGTTGGGAAAAAAACCAAAGCGGACTGCGGAATTTTTTAACTGTTTAAAACAAAGGAAAATCATTGGATTCGTTTACGGGCGGACACGGGATTGATTCCCGGTTTGGCCAGACTGATCTCATTTTTCCATGTTTTACCATAGTCACTTCAGGCAAATGCTGGAATGGTTCCTTACTACAGATCAAAGCCAAATCATTCTCCAATTCTGCTTCTTTGAACAACTTGTTCTCTCTCTAATGATCTAGCTGTCACCAAAACCTTTAAATAATTCTACGTACCTATATACCGGAATGTTATTCGTGCAGATGTAGATACATTTTTGTTCGTGTAGTTTAGACTTTAAAATGTAAACGCTAGTTATGCGAGGATATTAACTCCGAAAAACAAGCAGCGTTTTTGATAACATGTCATGAGTTTACTTTACCGGTGTAGTTAAAAGTGAAAATAGGTTGAAAGACTTGGAATATTACATAAAAAAATATACATCTAACATGTTTTTAAAAATTTTTCATGTTTACGGTGCTGAAATTGTAGTTAATTTATTGTTAAGATATTGATAATTTATCAGTGTACAACATTTGTAGCAATGCTGTCGTCCTGTTTCATGATAAACTCAGCATATAATAGCATTATACGGCAAAGGTGAGTGACAGTCAAACAAATCCTTCTCACGTAGTATCTACACTAACGTTGGTGAAAAGTGCAACACCAAGAAGGATACATGTGATTGAAATGAACTTTATACCTCAGATTAGGAACATGACAATACGCAATTGATAGTGTATGCGAGTCCACAAAGCATGAACGGTGTTTGCTTGAAGTCCGTGACGAACAAGTAGGCGACCAACCATAACGCAGTCATGGTCGATGGGTGACATGTCAGGTGAACGTGTAGGCCATAGAAGCAATGGTACCTGTAATTTATTGAAGAAGGCTTGCAAATTCCTTTCCCCAACTGGCCGGGCATTGTCCTGATGAAATATGGCATATGGAGTTGCTTGAAGGAGGGGAAGTACATCGGACCCTGAAACCTCCCTGATGTAGAGATTGCTGTTCAGATTTCCCTCAATACGTAAGAGTAGAGATCGCATGTCGTATCCAATGACACCCTAAACCATCACACTTTACGATTGCCCGCTATTCCGCTCCACAATGCAGGCTGCCAGATTGTGGTCACCACGGTAGCGTCTAACAAGTATGCGGCCATCACTGTTAGACATGTTGAAGTCGAACACGTCCGAAAACACTACTCAGCAAGCCAGCGATGGCGTTCACGTGCCCCTTGCAGTCTGAGGCGTTTGTGGTTTCTGGACAGTGGCAGACGACGCATTGATATGCGTGCCACCAGTCCAGCCTGCAGAAGATGGCGTCGAACCGTCGACGCAGACAGGTCCACACCTATTGCAGTGCTCCATTGTCGAGCCAACACTGTAGACGAGGCTGTACGGTCCGTAATTGCCATGCGGACAATATGTCGGTCATCCCGTTCTGTGGTCACATTTCGTGGTCCAGTACCCGCTCGTCGCTGCGTACGACCCTCATCTATCCACTAGGGCCACTCAAGCATCATTGTCGCAGCAGTATGCCATGTACGAGCTTAAATGTCACGGTATGACAAACCCGTTTCCCGGATACCGATAATTCCGCCATGTTCGAACTCACTCACATGCTGATATGGTGCCCTTTGACGTCGACGAGGCATACTGCCACTTGATTTCACTTCGTTTGACGGCTCTTCACTGCTGGGCCTGCGTGCACGCCATCTCTCTGCAATCGTAATCAATTATTGCTGGTACACTGTTGTAAATGTCCTTCAAGTTTGGATTCATTCGGGCCATTCCTTCTGGGTGTTGCAATTTTCACAAACAATATTTTATATTTGATGAAGGAACATCACGACACCGCGGCCATCAGCTTCACTTTTGTTTTAAGTTCTTCTTGTCATTCTACATACTGTCGACGACATAAAAGAGCCTCTATCATAAAATAGTTCTAATCATTTTGATAATTCATCGCAACACTTTCTGTGTGCTTCTTTCACGAGGCAAAAACACGACACAACATATCATGACCTGTAAAGGAAGATTACTTTGCTAACTGAGATAATACTATAGCACAGGGCCATAACCCGTTATGCAGCTGAACATAGATAATACAGGAGATAAATAGTTGTTCCATGGCATCCTATGAGTGTACGTATTCTATGTTCATAGGCGATGGGGGCACAGACGCTGCTAGCTAAAGAAAAATACCCAACAATACTGGCAAACACATTGCCGCAGAACAAATTAGTTCGAAGGGAAAATTACCGACTAAAAATAGTAATGATAAACAATAGATGTGCCTACCAAAGTCAGTGACTATAGACGGCTAATAAACGTGCTGACGAAATAGTTGATGAAAAAGATAATTAAAGTGATCGTCAAAAATATAATAGTAATTGTCATTATCCTGATATACCTATACATATGTCCATTAGACTTGTGGGAAATAGCGTGTTTAGGCCTATATGAGAAACGGAAAAGCCCGCAAGAAAGTAGCCTTCTTTGGAAAATGTGATCTAAATAGAGTCGACGTAATTTGTTTGTGAGTGAGTGAAGAGATTTGAGCTGATCATAACATCGCTTTCTTGAGAGCCGTTGAGAGTGAAGTGAGGTGAGTATGGAACAGCAATTCAATGAAAATTCGGGGGAAACGGGATTCCCCAATAAAACCATCCGACCAGGGGCATCGTCCAGCACTATTCCCACATGCAAAAATCCAGGAGCTACCCCATTGGGAATCGAACACGGTTCGCTTACGTAGTAGGTGAGTAGTCTAACCACTACTCTACCACGGACCTTGTGTTAAACATGTCGGGCGGGTTCATGCCTGACATCTGTAGTTCTATTGTGAAAGAAACTGCTCCCTCTTCCTGGCCCAGCTTGACTCCCTTTAGTGTGAGGGATGAACCGGAAACAGCTCTTCTGTGAAGGAAGGGGCGTGACTAATTTGCCGCTTTCACACAGCGTCTTTAGAACGCTGGTTATATCCAGGGTGGCAGCATCATCCTATACTCGAGGGGGTCAAGTCAGAAGCCGATTACCCCTATGTGTGCTCATATTACCAAAAGAAGGCTGTGTTTCCGAAATTTCATTTTTTTTCTACTGCACGATAAAATTGTTATTTATCTTCATGAGCTTTTATTTTAGTTGTGTTAATTTTAATCGCGCTCCTAAAAAATTTTACTGCTCTACACCCAACGAAGATTGTCGTTTTTCCGAACACGATAAACTGTGTTGGCCACAGAATGCAGTATTCCCACAGAAGTACTTCAAGTCAGTTTAATATATAGTTACTGGCATTCTAGCCTCTTTAGAATAGAAGTCAGTACACCTCATTAGAATAAAAATATGTTTAATGTTCTGTATACCTTCACAGTCTCTTTGCCAAAGAAAACAAATAAGACACATGCTGCATGCAGTCTTGAATGGTGGTTTTCCCAAACAACGCGTTTTATTATCAGCAAGTAATTCCTGGAAGATGAAACCTTTACTATAAAGTTAGGTTATTAGACACGTCACTGTACGATTGGGTTACCAAAAAAATAATGTCTATAAAAGTGCCCGTTTTTATGGTTGCAAAGAATAAACCATATAAATAAAAAAAGGCATAGATGACTCTCTCCTCTTTTCACACATATTTCCTTAAACATTTTGAAGTTCATTTACTAAATTATATAAATGTTGATTGTTAGAGGAAATTTATGAGTATTGCATATGTTGCGACACTAGCGCTCGTCGCGCAAAATATTTCCTTCGCCTCCAAATCTGGCGCGATGGTGTACTCTGTGCTCGGTTCGGATCCTCTCCTCCCCCACCCCCGTAGTTCTCAATCAATGCTTTGCCCTCCCCCTTCGTGCGTCATAATTTTTTATTGGGGCTTGATGGTTTATTTAAGTTGTTGCACGGTCTGAGCTCCCCCTATTCTTCGCCCCACCGGCGTCATAAACGTGTCGCCTGCAGAGAACTTCGGAATGGATTAGCTGCTACACCTTTTCGTCCAGCAGGCATTTGCTCTAGCCACTGCTTCACCGTGGCCCCAACATAAAGGACTAATCGTGAAAGACGCAATGTGTTAATGAATTTAATGCAGTCAGTAGTTACTTCAGCAGCCTAATTTTAGTTCAAATTGGCGTAATGGTAACAAAAATATGCCTTCATGCCCACGTGACTGCTGGAAATGATTCTTGCTTGACAATAACATTTTGGACATTGTAGCAGCTTGAAAAGACATCTTGCATTGTGTAATGGTCTCCCTGCACTACCTGCCAAGCGTTATCTGCGAAGATTGCCAAATAAATACCTCGGTTCATCTGCGAATGATGAGAGCTGTTTTTTGCTCCCGCCAAGACATCCCATGCAACTACTGAGACGAGATGTTTACATATATGCACGATGCAAGAAGGAATGAGATAAGTAAATGTACTGGGAGAACCATTCGTATGACATATCGGCGTGGTGAGTGTCAACGAATGTATGCACATGTTGAAATTTTAGATATATATTTGAAACTTTGTAAAGTAAAGAATATGGGAACCACTGATGAACAGCCATGAGGTTATTCTTCAACTTTAAAATTTAAGTTGGAAAATTGCTCCCAGGCTGTCTCTAATGGTATATCGGATATTGCACCTAACGCATCATCATTAACATATAATTGTACAAAATGGACTAATTTAGTGATCTGAAAGCCGAAGCCTAATGTAAATGACTTTTTCCTGAAGCAATCTGCATTCATGTGTCTTCTAAATGTTTATGTTGCACTGAAAATGTCAAATACACCTTCACAATGTTTGCTCGTTCCTGTCAAGTATAAACCAAAATATGATAAATCAACTTCTCGAAGAAGTGGAAAAATATGGTGGTTTCAAATATAACATATGGTTGGACTGTAGTTATACGAAACCAGACCCCCCACGAAGAAGAAAATCATACTAGAGCTTTCAAGACATCGAATGTAGCTGTGTATTATACGTCTTCGACCGGCAGAATGATGGTATAAATTACTGCAACCACATAAATTCACACAGTTGTTAAACTGACATGTGCGGCACCTGTACTGCCTGAAGGTAGCAGTGATGAGTCAGCAGTGATGAGTCANCTGACATGTGCGGCACCTGTACTGCCTGAAGGTAGCAGTGATGAGTCAGCAGTGATGAGTCAGCAGTGATGAGTCATCAGTGATGAGTCAGCAGTGATGAGTCAGCAGTGAGGAGTCAGTAGTGATGAGTCAGCACTGCGTAGTAGTACAGTGTTTGAATTCACGTATGCTTGAAGACAATGAAAACCACTGAAGATCTGTAATCGAGTATGCCCTGTACGACTACATGCAAACCTTCCTGAGTGTACAACAATTACATGGAAAACAATGTAGTTACTGTGGCAAGAAATTCAGTAAAATTTGAAATGCATGTTGCCATGAACAGAGAAAATGTTCAGAGAAACTGACTTCGGGAACACTAACATGTGATTTGTGTGGTGCAGCACTTGGTAGAAGTAATAATCTAAAGAGACACACTGGTATATGTAAAGGTAACACACCTTTACTTGGCACTAGACAGCATGCAATGAACTTTTGGAGCAAGACAAATTTATGGCTAGCCATCCTGCTGATTTGTAGTGTAAACTAACGATGGTTCGAGCGCCCATAACATAACCCAGGCCTAAATCGTGTTCCAAAACAGTGTTTCAAGAAGGATTATACGAGTGTTGCAGACATGCGTTATGGAAAGTGCGAGCCATACGTACATTCAGAAGTTGTGAACAACAAACATGAACCACCATCATGTAAATTGAAATACGAAGATGTTACAACTAACCAGGACATCGAAAACGAAAATGTGACCCCCAGGACTACTGATGATGATGTGAAATATGCATATGTATTGATGATGAAGTGCCGACATCCGCAAAGCAAAAACGTAAAATTGTTGAAGATAAGGGCTACTTGAAGTTGGAGCAGAAGAAACATAGATTCGAACCCTGTACTCTGGCTCAGAGGTATCTCGCAACCTACTCATCACAGAAGATCACACATGCAGACAAGTATCTTGAACCCTCTGCGAAGAGTGATGTGAAGTCTAGCTGCTTATTTTCTGAAAACCCCAATGACTTGGTTGATAGACTGCAGGTGTTGGTTCCATTGCAAAGAAGAGGATAGCTTTCTGTCAGTAAAAAGATAAATTCNACTTGGTTGATAGACTGCAGGTGTTGGTTCCATTGCAAAGAAGAGGATAGCTTTCTGTCAGTAAAAAGATAAATTCTATTATTGATGAATTAGGAGCTATAGGTTTTATTAAATGACATATTATATTTATTTGTGGTTTGTTTAAGAATAGGAATAAATAAAAAAATTAGAAAAATGAACATAAAAAGTGTGTTTTATTTTTTAATTTATATTGTATAATAATGAACCTACTGCTATGTGTTTATAAATGTTTGGTAGGCTGTAAGTATTTGTGATGGGCATACNCTATTGTATAATAATGAACCTACTGCTATGTGTTTATAAATGTTTGGTAGGCTGTAAGTATTTGTGATGGGCATACATGGCGTATGGCTATGCACATATGTCTGTTGGAGATAAATTTTATTGTAAGCTGCCAGGTTGTAAGGAATTTAAATATATACATATACATGCTGAGTAATCCTAATTACCTCAATACTTGCACTAACTTCCTGATGGACAACAAACATTGCCATTATACTCCTTGATTTGTCTCTTGAAGCTATTACTTCAGGTTAACACGATGCTGCAGTGAACATAGTAGTAAGTTTTGTAGTCGATGTTGAACGGACATAAACTACTATCTCCATGATGCTCAGCACTAGAGCCGCTAGGAAATGTCTTGCTACAATACATCCACTCGCTTCCCGATGTACAACAAACATTACTTTGGTGTTGACGATGCAGTCAGTGTTACAGATGGTAAGTCTTTAACCAAATGATTCCGTCTTCATATTGTAACAGCATACGCGATCGCGGTGGATGAATGTAGACACAAAGTTCTGCTTTCCGCCATGATTGACAATGAAGTGAGAACCATTTTTTTCCCCCAGTGTATGCTTGCATACCATTACCATTGCATGCCACTTTTTGTGTTTTCAGTCTCGGGGTGTCATAGTGTGACCTGCTTGTTATGTATTTATAACTGTCTGGCAGGCTGCAATTATTTGCGATGAACTTGCATACAGTACATTTATGTACAAAATATTTGGCAGAGATATAGTTAATCACGATTGTTGCATGACATGCTCAATACTTAAATGTGTAGATAGAACACTGAGGTTTTAATTGCGTATCGTGATGTATTTTTACCTGTGAATTGATTCCACTCTCTATTGGATTGAACCTACGATACCTTATTCTTAAGGATGGTGCACTGTCTCCATCACCGTGAAGGTACATGAGTTATATTCTATAACATTTTAATAGTATATNATTCTTAAGGATGGTGCACTGTCTCCATCACCGTGAAGGTACATGAGTTATATTCTATAACATTTTAATAGTATATATGTAAAAAAGTAAGTATGTTTTGCCAAGGGTGGTGTATTTACAATTCTTGTAAGTGACGAGTTGCTTTCGTGNTATATGTAAAAAAGTAAGTATGTTTTGCCAAGGGTGGTGTATTTACAATTCTTGTAAGTGACGAGTTGCTTTCGTGGTCGGTATTGTATACCTTACACGGAAAGGCAGGTTGGTCATTGCGGCCTGTGCTTCTGTTGAGTTCACTCGATTGCTACGAGATGCACTCATGACGTCCTGGTCTTCTGTGCACGAAATAGCTACACCAGTTTATTTTAGTTAAGGTAAACCTCTTCTCTTTATGTTTTTGGTCTTCTAAAAGCAGAGTACATGCATAGTTGAAATGTATGTATGTTGCGATGCCACCTTACTCGTCATTACAAAATTCGTAGATTTAATGTTATCTATATTATTATATAATTGTGGTTAGCAATTCATGGTTAATTCGTTTCATAATGTGCTAACAGTTCTAGCACTATAAATTGTAAGTATTCAAATAAGTACATGTAACAAATTGTACAAAGAAATAAATTGTTACAATGTACTGTATAGCTGAATTCCTGATTTAAAGAGAAGTGCATTTGTGACTCGGCTTGTCTGCCACCCTGGAGCCTGATGCTTCTTTCTCAGCTTGTGTTATGCGTCATACCTTCGACTTGCCGAGACCTGCACATGGTGCTCGCGCCATCGGCCGACCACCCGAGGCAGCCTTACAGGCTCCCAATATGTTATTTGATCGCATAATGTTGGTTGGGTCGAACGCGTTCTGTTGCTTGTGTTGCGAGTGTTAGCTGTACTCTGAATTTAACGGTTTCGTTTCAATCTGTTCGTACGGAAGTCGATAGCTATTCTGTTGTACTAGCCAGGATGGGCTGGTCTTGTCTAGCATCGTTTATCGCAGCGTACAGTACCCGAAGCTTTGTAATATGTGATTGCAATTATTGGTAAATGATTTTAACTTTTATCCTTTACATTTAATATTTCTATCCGTTTGCATCAGTGTGTGGCAGTGTTGTCCTTATCGTTCCTCCACTTTACAATGAAAATTTTTTTGCTCTGTTCTATGTTGGGAGTGATACATATGATTTAAATTTGATGACTATGTCTTTAGTAGCTGGGAAATAGTTGTCAACTATGATTATAAGATAAATTATGGCCTAATGGACGCTGCTGCCCTGTTCTATGTTAGCAGCGATGCCTATGATATGAATTTTGGGAACGAAATAAGCATAGTATAAAGGATATAAATTTTTATATATAACTTTTACACATATAAAAGTTTGTGCGTGTGCTCGCGGTGCCTGCAGTTTTTTCTATATGTATTCGACATTAAACATCATATTTTTTCGTGATGACAAAATTATTATCTGGAGAGTGTGTACATCGAAGCGAGTATTTACTTTATTTAATATATTAACTATGCAATGGTGGTCGTGCTGTCTAGATGTCGGACTGGCAACCGAAGGGAGGTCGAATCGTAAATGCATGGTAATCACCAATTTTTTTTTAGCTAACCTGCACCGAAACGGGTGTGCATAAGGGCGATGGTACTCAAATGGACGCCACCAACGCGCCCCTGCCGGCAACACACACACAAGATGACCGCATCGATACCAGGGCTCCAAGCTGCGAATGGTAGAACTTAGCACTCTCTGGTGGCGGGCGTGAGGATTAAAGATGGTCGCCTAAAGCACACGACTGGCGGAAGGCGCAGGAATTAGAGATAGAGGCCGTAAAAAGCAATAGGGAGAGTGGAGATAGGGGTGGGAGACAAGAATGAATGATAGAAGGCAGGAGAGAAAAAAGGAGAACAGAATGAACATTAGAAAACCAAGGGATAGAGCAAACATAGGCGAGAATAAATATGGCTGCCTACAGTAGATGTCTGGTGGCAGGTGCGGGAATGAAAGATGGAGGGCGTAATAGGCAAGAGAGTGAGAGAGAGAGAGGATAGAGGTGGGAGACAATAAGGAATTATGGAAGGCAAGAAAGAAAATAGGAGACAGGAAGGAATATGAGAAAACCAAAGGATAGAGCAGGCGTGATTGGGTATCCAAGATGGCGGGGATAAAGGCAAAATGGAGGGGTGAGTTATGTGTGCGCGATTAGCATAAGTGCGATTGGTACATGTACAATTAGCATATGTGTGTGATTTGTATTGCTGTTTTTAGCATATGCGTACTTGGCAAAGGATGAAGAATATATGCTTGTAACAATGTCGTGCATGAAGTTGCATGATGGGACAATGAATTCGAAAATTCTTCTGACAAGATGGATGATGCCGTATGGAAAGACAGAGTATGAAGTGCTTATAAATGACTTTACAATTCGGCTGGCTGTTGCACCATTTCTACCGCATTCTACCGCATTCCACCGTATTGCGCAAGTGCCAGCCTCATTGTGTAAAACACATTTTTTGCAGGAAATTTTGGTGGTTTTGAAGAAAATTCGGGAAATGTTCAGAGAAATTCTGACAATTTTGGACGTATTTGAGAGAAAAAAGGAAAATTCCAAGAGAAAAAAGAAACAAAAGGAAATCCAAGATGGCCGCCAGTTTGTCCACTCGTCACCATCCTGCAGCCTGTGCCAGTTCTCCTCATTTCCTACTACTTTCTCGAATGTATGAATAAACACAAATCAAATGTTGGCTGTCTTCAACTTACAAATCCGAGTGAGGTGGCATAGTGGTAAACCAGACTTGCATTCGGGATGACCTCGGTTTGACTCCCGGTGCGGTAATCCTAATTTTGGTTTTGCACGGTTTCCTGAAATTACTGCAGACGAATTCTGGGATAGTATTATACTACAGGTGATGGCCTGTTCCTTTTTCATTGAGATATATTCTCCATCTCTTGTGATCTCGTTGTCAACGAAACGTTAAGCCGTACTTACTTACCCAAATTCAAACCATGAAGAAGACTGCATAAGTCTGAATAACATTGAACGTAGATAAAATTTGTTTTACATGTTTAGTTGCAACTTGCATGGAGAAATTTAAATTCTACTCTAGTCACAAAGATAATAATGGCTAGTTATTTATCCTTAGTAAAACGGTATTTATAGACTTAAGAAATGCATGAGAATTTTATTTAGTATAACGTTCACAATTGCACAGTTAAAAAATAAAGAACATGAGATTACACATTTTACTTAATCACACGTTTTGCATTTTAAGAATTAAAACTTCTAAAATTTTATAATTTTAATTTTTTTACTTACGTTGAAAATATGTAGCGTATTCCTTATCGGTTACATTTTATATGTGTTAAATAGAATGTTTGAATCATTGTAACCGACGTTTCAAGTAATCTGAAAATTCTTAAATTTCATTTCTTTATTTTAAGTGCTGCTTTGTAATAAAAATTGAATATGTCATAAAATATTTAAAATGGAAGAAACAGTCAAGTGGTTATTATTACGTATTATTCAATTCGGCGTTAATTAATCATCAAACCGAAACTACGTCCGCAATATTAGATGACAGATTTATCAAAAGACAGCTATTATTTTAGAAAAAACTCAGACACAAATTGTCTTTGTTCCTGTCGCTAGAGTTGTGTCTGTGTTAAAAATTTACATCTTGATGGTCTCTGAGAATAATACTACCGTGCGGGTATTCAAATAATAACTGAGCGCTGATAACCTGTCAGTTTACTGAAGAGCTCTAGCCAGTATCGACCTGACACGAGACTCAGGATTCTTATAATGGCAAATGGAAAATTACAGTAACGAGCAACATTTTCCTCGCACAACATTCGTTCCTTTCTCCAACCTTTCGCTGTGTACACTTTACAATTTACTTTTCTTTGAACTATTCGTCGCTAACAAGGAACTCGGAATTCCCTTTACAGAAGGTTGAACCACTAAAAGGTAACAATGACAATTATTTCTAACTGTGTAACATGCTTTGTCGTTAATTATAGCAAATTCTATAGCGCCACTGGATTTTACGATTTAAAGTTAGATTTTCAAATTTTATTTCAGCTTTTATTTTTTAACTTGTACGGTTTCTCTTGGGAGCGTCAAGGACGAGGGTTCAACCCGATTAAAGTGGACTGCGAATAAGCCATGTAATGATTTGATGCTAATCTTTTTGGAGTTGTATTGAGATATTTGGGTGGCATTTAAGAATGTAATATTGAGAGCCGATGACTGTGAAACGAGGTGAGAATGGAGCAGCGCCGGAATGCAAGGGCGGGAAAAACGTGAGATCCGTGAGAAAACCCGCCGACCAGCGGCATCGCCGATCACGATTCCCGCTTGCGAATACTTGTTAGAGAATGTTAATCGCTTAACTTCATTGCATTAATCAACACCAACTTTATTTTAAATAAGGGTGATTTACTTCAGTAAAAATCATATATCATAACCGCCAGGCTATATTTTTTTTGTCGTAGGTTTGTGGAGCAATTACAAAATTTTTGAGTTTTTGCTAGCACTGTGTCAATTACCATCCACTTCCTTCATTGACGCATCTTATTTCGTTTGTAACCACATGTGCTGTTTGCAGCAATTAGCCGATATAATGCTGACTGCACTAATGCACACACACACAAACTGAACTTAGGAGTATGTACAGCAAGTTGCATACTTCCACACACAGAAAATACTCGTGGCAGTCACGCCGAACATTTAAGCAGCAGTCCAGCTACTCATTTCAGAGACCATGTTGGATCCTCCTGAGAAAAGGTAATTTAAAAAAAAAATTTGTTTGTGGAAGTGTTGGAAATGCAGTGAGTTTTGCGTTAATGCCGTCCGCATTGGTGGATAATCATTTCTTTGAGATATAGGAACTAAGTGAATGTAACGAAATGGGTACTAGGATTTTGTGTTTTAAATCGGAAATATATAGGAGATATCTTTCGTTTGGCGCCAAAGATCGGCGCTCTAGCAGATCGAAATCGCGAGAAATCCTGCTCGGAAATTTTAGCCCACGCCCAAAATTGCCACCAGTCGCCACGATCCCCACCCGTGCCTCGCGCATGCGTGTTGCCAACTCAAGATCGTGCTGCAATCATGGTCGTAAACCCGATCGAACGAGACCACAAGTATTTCAATCGACTTATTAATCACGATTTTATAGTGTCGAAATATATCACCCCGCAAACATTACACAGCCGTTTCCGTCCTGGTACCCTATCTACCGATCTGATTTTAAAGACGTATTCTCGTCAAAACCTTTTTTAATTAGTTTTATTTCCGCTACTTAAAATTATGTTCTCTGAAAATGACTTTCTGCTTCAGCACATGGCTCAAGTTCTCGACGCACCATTTTAACTACTTGCGTCCAATATCAGAGATATATCAGAACTGCGAGAACAGACTGCCAATACACCGAGTATGTGCATGACCCATATAACAGATTTCATTTGATTTTGAAAAAAAAAAAAAGGACGGGACAATACCAGTATAGAAACACTCATTATTAGTTGTAAAATATAATTGATATAGGCCGATTTGAACATGAAAGTAGTTATTTATATATTTTTAAAATTACGTTATAGAGTTTTCGTAGTAATTTCGTTAAAATACAAACTACTTTCTTGGGAGTTAAGAAACAGTGCGAAGGTGAACCAATCACAGAAGTCTAGCTCACGTGGGTGTTCGTTACCTCAGGACTAAAATAAGCGTGGAGGAAGGACACATTATTACTGCGTTAGACCAAAGCTTGGACCAGATATTAAATACAATTGTGAGTTTGTTGTACTCTATTGACCACCACGTACAGTACGATAACGGATGGGAGTAGGACGAAATATTCCAAAGCACACTTTACCCACTCTTCGCTGCAAGTTGGCGTTTTCATATTGTTTCCACAGGCTGTTCGCTCTTGATTGAGCACTTTGGAAAGCCTTATTTGAGGTGTTCTTCTCTACCAATGTCTTTATCTTCCGCCATATGCTAACTTAATGTATCCATGTAACTGATAAATTTTCCAGTAGTCGATCAAATATAAATTGTTAGGAACACAACTGAGTCTCTCTGTTGTGATCATTCAAACTTTTATGCACGAAACAAACAGAAAATAAAATAAATAAATTGTTCACAAATTTAAGCGTCACACAATTTTAATACGGTTTCAGTAAATGGAAGTACTTTGTGTACATGACAACCAACTTTACTGAGAGTATGTTAGTCTGCATGTGTGTGTATATATATGTGTGTGTGTGTTCGTGTGTGTGTTAAACTTTGTTAGGTCTCTACCATAATTAGATTTTTTCAGTTGGCGGAAGGATACAGGACGTGGGGAAGAAATTAAGTGAGCGGGACTTAATGGAGTATTTAAGGAAGGAGGCGTTATGAACGGCGGCACGGCTCGGTTCGGCTTGGCCTGTAGCTGACTTATTTGTACCGGCCTGCAGAGTACCGGCCAACAATGGGTTAACCAGTTGCAATAAAACGTTCATACGAAGACAATTTTTGGTAGTGGCTGCAGTTTGTACAGAGGAAGAAAAATACGAAGAAAGGAATAAGTGCTATCAACACAACTTCTAGGTGGAATGAAATATTTATCGAAATAAGTTTTACGAACGTATAAACTTGCTTCCGTTGTCAAATATAACAAGTTTTCCTGTGCTCGTTATTACACATAAGCTGATAATCGCACGCAAACAAAAACCAGCTGCAAATGCGCTCAACTTCACACTAAACTGGCCACAGCCGTACTGATGTTCGCGGCGAACGGAGATCATTCCGGCCGTTTCGTTCATGTGCTGAGCTGAGCTGACTGCTCCTATCGGGTTACATCTCGTTGTAATGTATGCGAAGAAATATGGCTGATGCCGTGCACTGCCGCGCCGAGCTATGCCGTGCAAGCTGTTACTATATATAGTCCGTTTACGGTTACATCACAATTCTCTCAAGCCCTGCAATATTTCTACTTCCATTTTATTCCTCCCGCCCTATGCAAACTAAGCTTAACTAAGTCTAGAATATTACACTGAAGTTACTCCGCTCCTCATTTGTGCGCACTGAGTATAATCATATTTTTCTTAAGAACTATTTCTTACCAGGCATCACCAACACACCTGTTTTTTGAGATTTTATTCTTATTAAGTATGAAATATATAAGGTTTAATATAATTTAGAAATAAAATAGAAGTAAAATTTTTAATTAACCCACAATTTAGGTACTTTAACGTTAATATAAATATAAAACCCTTCTGATACATGGCATGTTAAGCAAGGAACCAAACGCGTTATACATTGTAACCGCTGATTCCCAGTGAAATTCAACTACTCGAATCAGTAAAAATGCCTCTACTTAGAAACGGTGGAAAACCGCTAATTATTTCAGCGAATAAATTTTTCTGACTGAATTAGTGACGTAAAACTATTTCACTGATAAAATATGTGATGGCCAACTGTAGCGGAGATTAAAATATTGTTTTTTATTGAATTCAGCCAAATTATTACGATAAATAAACATTTTTACGGAAGTTTATTATTTATATTGGGCAATTTGCGGTTATTAAAAAAAATTAAATAGTTCCCATAGATGGCCGGGATTGAACTCAAACAGCCTTTCCACTTTACTTTCAGATCGTTACCTTACCCTCTCTACTACCTGACCACTTTGAAGTGCAGTTTTAAATTCTATGCCGTTAATTTTTGTTTATGGTTCGATTAGTGCCGTTAGGATTGTTAAAACGAGTATTACAAATGAGTGCAATCTCTTCACCATATTATATACAGTTTAAACCTTCAAACCGTGCTGTGGCATGACATCAACGAAATGAAGACGTCAAAACGGAATGAAACACTATATGTTCACGTTACCTCATAAAATGATGTTCTTAAATAAGAAACCTATTTTATAAAGTATTTTATAATAGGTAATTATCGAGAATGGGGGATTTTTCTGAAAATAAAAGAAAAAATCATGGAAAATGGTATATTTACACTCTCTTAATTACACAGAACACGAATTTACTAGGGGTATTAACGTATTGCCAATACAAACCACAAATACGTTAATTTGGGGGGGGGGGCTTAGAAGATCAGGGAAACTGTGGGGTGAAATCACTAACAATACACCCACAAAAATACAAAAATACCTGAATTTAACATTTGTCCACCCAATTTCGTAAAATGTGCCTACCTAACCTAACTTTACCTAAGCCCACGATGAGTGAATCACTATTTTTTATTTTTTATCTAACCTAGGATTGTAGGGTTCTAATCCAACCTAGGATTGTAAGGTTTTAATCTACCTTAGGTTTTTATGGTTTTAATCTAACCTAGGATTATAGCGCTTTAATATAACTTAACCTAGGATTATGGGGTTTTAGTATAACCAACCATTTCATTCTAATCGAGGATTTTAGGGATTTAGTGTAACCTATGATTTTATTCTAATTTAGGATTTTTGGGTTTTTAAGTAAGAGTAAAACATACCTTACGTATGTGAAATAACTCACCTAGGTACGCGGCGGGTACAATTCAACTGTCCTCGACCAATATTACTACCGTCGTGCATGACTTGCACTTACCTCACTCGACAAAACAGGATTATCTACTAAAACGTCCAAATAACGCCCGCCACATAGACGACTGTAATGTAAAGAAGTACTCGTACATGCGCCCTTCATTCTTAAATCACAAGCCTTCGTACGGTCAGATTCGGACGACACAACTCACTTACCACACTGTATTGCATCTAAACAGCAACTGAACGCAGTTTACGTCTGCGCCGACAGCAAAACATGGCTATTCAACATGACGTCTGACGTAAACAAAGCGGTCGAACTCCTCGTATTTTAACTATTTTATTTCGTACGTTCTACTTATTTTACCATTATGCCCTCCTCAATATTAAAAAGATAAACTGTGCAGAACCCATTTGTTACTTTTCTGGGTGTACTATCTTTCCTTCAGAAAAGCCCCTATTCTCAATAATTACCTTCTATTGGTTTCATTAGTTTATGCATTGTTATTTCACTTAATACACGTTGTTTAACGACAATTTTTACACGTTGTTTGGCGGCCATTTTTGCAAGATGTTTAATTGAACCATCAGTAAAAAAAAATCACTAAAAGACCGTGAAAAAAATGACTGCCGACTCAGTGGAAAATGTCACTGAACCAATAAGTGAAGGAAAACAGGAATTTTTAAATGATTCATTGGTTAAATTCACTGAAATGGATGTTGAATCTGTCAGATACTGTTAACTGATTGAAACAGTGAAATTCTCACTGATTCTGATTTAGAGTGTACATCCGGTGATTCTTAAAGATTCAAATAGTATGAAGAAACGGCGAATATACTATCATATGTCTCCTCCTTTAGTTCATCTATAATCGAATATAGCAAAATTTTCAAAAAAGATGATATCGCAGGTGTTTGCCAGTGACTTCCGCAGATTCCCCGAAAGAGAGTAAACT
>NQII01000395.1:340921-402268 GCA_002778355.1 Clitarchus hookeri | reverse complement strand
GGGGGGGGGGGGGATTTATGACACTTGTTGTTGAAAATTCCTAAAAAAATTAATGATCTATAGTCCGTGATTTCGCAGTCCCTAGACATACTGGGCGTCGTGATCAAGTCAGCTTTTGCCCTTAAGCTCCAAGCGAGGTTTTCTCCTTCGTTGACCTGGCCTTAGGCCACATGCGTTATCATTTGCAAGATGTACCGCCACAGTAAATCTACCCGACTGACAGTGTCCTTGGATTGGATTACGCCGGGGTATGTGCAACCCGAGCACATGCCACGACGCCACGAGGATGCTGTACAGCACCGAGTTGTCTTGAGTGCTTGGTACTGGAAAAGATAACCTCAACTTTTAAGGTAGAGGATAACCTCTACCTATTACTCCACTGAGGCTTCAAAACTCACGCAGGTGATATTTTACACTACTATTTTAACAATCAAGGCGTTAAACCCATTCGATAACGTTCAAAATTTCTATTCGTTCGATGAACGTTTGTCGGGTTTTAATCAAACTTCGGTAAAAATGTCGTTTTATAACATATTTAAATATTTAACATCTTAATTTTTTTAAAGCTTATTTTATTTTACTCTTACTAACCAAAGCTACTTGTCTCATATTGTAAAGTTTTGAGACCAAGACTAAGTTACGCGTCAATCCGCAAGTCACTGAAATTTGAGTCCTTGAATGTTATTGAGAGTTTCTAAGGGTGGTGTGGTTAACACTAACGTACAGCTCAGCTTTCTTAAGGATCTCGCCGTTTGCTTCTCACTCTTCATTCCCTCGCTTTTTTTACCTTATCTCGTCTCACCCGAACCTTTATTCAAACTGGCCGGAGCAACTGGTTCGTCTTTAGTACAGAATATCCGGTTCCGCTAACCTTTAGACACTTCTCATTTCATCGCTTTTAATCTCACACCAGGCAGAAAAAATGGGAGCATTTATTTGCGATAACTTAAAATGCTACATAATATAAACAATCATACGCGAAATTTTGGCGTCATTTTACTGAAAACCATTTATGTATTCACCAGCATTAAGGCTCTTACTTTGTGAATAAATGTTTTATCTATTAAAGATTGTTTTTCTGAGAACACATCAATAATTCTGATAAATAATATTACTTTATGTTCCCTGGAAAGACGCGAACATGTTAAACTATAGGATGGCCTAAATTTACTTTGAAACTTCAATTATTCCATTAAAAATTATTAAATAGCTATTATAAAAAAATTAAGAAATTTAATAAAACCAGATGATATTTAAAATCATAATTACTTTATTAACGGATACTATAATCTATATATACACGCATCACAATCCGGCTTTTTATTACGAAGTAAGAAAGACAAGAATTTTAGTTTTACTTCACCGTCATAAATGCGTTATGATGCTTAGGACAGAAGTAACCCACAAACAGCCTGCTAAATTATTTGTTATTCTTTTTTTAATGTTTGCCACGATGTATTGGTTTTGTGTATAAAAGGAAAATATTTGTAAGCAATGATATATGATATTAAATGTATTATTCTATCATATAGTATAGTATTAACGTAAATTTTGTAGAGGTATTTTGCGCCATCACCGAAGCCATGGTGCATGTAATGTGTAATGAGTAATAGTAAAACAATGGGCTTAAAATTGTTTTAAATCTGTGTATACCTACGTAAATACACTCAATAATAAGAGAAATTTGCAGCTTATCTCCAGCTTTCGGTCAGTTAGCTAGTAAATGAACGAAGAGAGTATAAAGTTTTCAGACTCACGTCACCTGCAACTCTGAAAACGCAACCCGCTGTACATTGATATGCAACCAGCAAAACATTTTGGGTTGAAGTTGTCAACAAAACAGCGCGATTGACAATTCACAGAATTGACCTGTCCCATACTTAGTTTTTTTTTTTAACGGAAATGCAGCTGTGTTATAAGATAGAAAACAGAAGTCGTAATTCCATAGATATTATGAGATTCTAAAGGGAAATAATACAGTGCCAATGGTTTTACAGTAGTGATTATCGCTAGTTCTCATTTCTGGTTCTATGTATTAAGCTAAACTAGTATAGTACTTAAAAGCACTACAAACCATACGCCTCTTATTTGAGTAATTATTTCTTATTTAAAGTGGCGAAACTGTATGGTATTGAAGCAGGAACATCTGTGGAAAATTTGTGCGTGATAATTTAATTTAATGACTTTGGTTCTCCCTTTTGCGTTGTAGTTTTGATTTCATTTTAGCACATAGAATAGTTTTGTTATAGCCAAAAGCGTTGAAAAAATCTTATTTATTTAAAAGTTTTATTTATATCCATAAACAATCTGCAGTTCGTATTAATGTTATTACATAAGTGTAATACAGCGCCTACTATACATTTTTCTTTCAGGACTTACAAATAATGCCAAAAAAAAATAGCATGCAGGACAATAAACTGGAACTGCAACAGAAAGGTAAATATCTCAACTATCGTTTGAACTAATCTCATTTAACTACAACCGGAAATTACATAAGCTCTTATCGCAGTCAAAATCACACCAATCTCTTCAGCAGCGTCCCATTTCAAAAAAATTATTTGAAAGTTATCTTCCTGAACATTACTTCATAGATCAAGACAAAATGTATAATGTCACGAGGGAAAATAACTAGCTAAAGATAATGATTAACTGCGGGAAGGAGAACGTCTAATAAATCTACAGAAATGTAAAAATTAAAAAAAAATTATTTTATAGAGGCAAAGAAGAAAAAATATCCTGGCTGTCATCAGAGGCTACTATGACTTATCGTGGGAAGAATTGTACGAGTCTGAAAGTATTAAATGAGTTAATGTTTGGGAAAATTATCTAAAAACACTTATAGTAACCAAATGTAAATGGAACAAAAAAGAAAAAAGCGTTTCAATACGAATGATTTGTGGAAAGAGATCAAATGGTTCCAGATGTATGACATATATAACTAAAATATTTCAAGGTAAAAACTTTAGATAACCACGTATGTTCTTTAAGATAAACGCAATGCCACGTGTATATTTAATTTTCTGTGGTAAGTAAATTATTTCAGTCGGCTACACGTCTTACTATATTCGGGAAATACTATCTACAAAAATGCTGGCAAAAAGTTTTATCTTCAATAACTCTGTACATTGAAAACAAAGTATGATTTACATAAACATAAAGTACAAATTCAGATGTTATGGATCACAGAAATTTGTTNTGTACATTGAAAACAAAGTATGATTTACATAAACATAAAGTACAAATTCAGATGTTATGGATCACAGAAATTTGTTGTTATAAGGTTCTGATTGTAAACCAAGTGTAAAATAAACTACAATTATTGATTCTGAGAAAAGATATTTTTTTCTAAAAATTTTGTAACCAGTGCCTTTTGCAATAAGTAATTTATTTAATAAAATACTTTAAAAATAAATTTATTTTGGTATAAAACGTGCACCCAATATTTAGAGTGGGCGTTGCATACTTCATGAGAGAGGGTTAAATATTTTCAATTTATTTTGTGCAAGTATCTAAAAAATTTTTGCGNCGGGCGTTGCATACTTCATGAGAGAGGGTTAAATATTTTCAATTTATTTTGTGCAAGTATCTAAAAAATTTTTGCGAATTAAAGACATTCTTATATAATTGATTAATAATTTCATGTGATTTGAGTATGTTTTATGGTTTGTCTCTAAAATATTATATACAAAATTTTTTTAAAATAACTCTCTGAACTATTGTTAAATATTTAATGTAATGTTCCATCCACAGTAATAATTTAATGCCATATTTGGCAAGGTAATCGACGGAAATGTTTTTGGGATATATTACTATACCTTTAAATATGTAGGTGGTTCTATCTCCAAGAAAAGCATCTGGTAATGGCTACAAAACATTAAAACACGTATCTTTAAATACTGTCAGCTTACGAAGATTTTCTTCTGGTATTTCAATTACTGAAATAAAACGTAAGCCTAATGATTTCAAATATAATTGCCATTGTTTTGAGTATAAGGACACAATTAACAGAATTCCATAAATACCGAACGTTTTGCGTAATACTACATGTACACTATATTTGATAGGAATATCATGACTATTGCACGAGATATACATCGGTTTATCCAGGCTGTGCTATCTTCCAAGCCGGCGGATGAAAACGCTGATAATAATTAAACCGAAATTTCACGTTTCGTACTATTAGAATACCGAGTTTCATTCAAATAGAAATTTAAACTTCTGGAATGTTACATAAACTTCAAAATCTAGAAAGTCCCATTTTGAAAATGAGCATTGAATATTCTTTGCAAACATTGAAAGCTGGGTTTCCTTGCTAGGCATAAGAAGTTTTCTAATAATATTTTGCTCTCTGTAAGGGATACAGAACTCATTTATTCGAGTAAAGGCTCTTGTCTGAGGCAGCAAATACAAATATCTTAAGTATTTTTCAAAAGAAACTAAACGAAAGGAGGCGACAATAATAATTGTAAGAGGCGTCTTAAAACATACTTAAGCAAATATGTCAATGCATCTAACCCTAAGGAAGAGAACACTGTGTGCGTGAATCCTGTAAAATGAGTGGGTACATTGAAAGTCGATTTTGAGAATTGTACTGCATATCATTGCATGTGATATCTACAAACACTCGGTTTATTTTTGAGCTAAGAGAAACAGTTAATAAAACAATTTTGGGATATACTTATAAATTTTGATAATACTTCATTGAATTTATAAGAAATTAATATAATTCAGAAGTTCCAGTTATTATGAATTTCCTGTGTTCTTAAATTTTTATTTCTACTGCTATTGTTATTCCTAAAGAAGTGATCATATGCCGAAACACTTACTTGTCAAAACGGCACCTTAATTATTCGATTTTTTTTTCCTTTCTTAAATGCAGTATTTACTTCCAATGTTAAATCACTGCGCCAAGTTTCAAACGTGTGGATGTTGATTACATGTAAATTCCCCCGCGCATATCGTTTTAAGTGAATATCTGGATGAACGATATATTAATTCACTAATTTATTATTGGATTACTTATCCCATTAAAGTATCTCGTATTGAGAAAAACATTTATTTTGATTATTGGCAATTTAACAGCTGTTTTATTAAGTGTATCCCTAATAAAAGTGTTCTTCAGTTTGTGATATTTGACAACTATCTAAGTTCTCAACCATGTACGTAACAAAGTCAATAGAGTTTAAAAAATGTTATCTGCATTCGATCATTATATATTTACAAACGTTGCCAGATATATCACAGTCAACTTGCCCTCAAATACAAATTTGTTATTTGAAACTATATGTCCACCATAAAATAAAGTTCAAACGTATCTCTTTACGGAAGTAATTTTGAGCAAGAGTGGTTTCCACTGCGTAATTATCAGTTTTATTAGAACGAAGGCATACATTTACGCACAAGACAGTCAACTTTGCTTGAAAATACAGCATTATGAAATTGCCAGTCTTTCTATATAAATAGTGATTCATATTTTCAGAAAACTCTTTCAGAATTTATTTTCTGCCGAAAAAACCTGGCATGTTTCTTATACATATTTAACATATTTAACACATTAAACATGTATACAAATAGATATACATAAATTCAAATACAAAAATCGCATGGGTGATACAAAATCGTGATAAAAGTGCGTATTCATTACTGGCATGTAGGAACAAATAAGTATTCCTTGCCTTGGGAATGATTTTTTCCAAACTGAATCTTCCAAAAACATAATGTTTTTGATTGCTTGCAGTACGCAATAAAATAATTACAAATAAAAATATTAAAATTCCGTTTGGCACAACACACCCCCGTGAGATGAGCGCGCATTCATTCCCAATTACGGCTTGTGTATTATTTTTCCTTGTCAAATGATATAGCTGAAAGTCTCCCATCAGGGTTACATTTTTGCTCTCTTAATAAATAAGGCTCCAAAATTTGTGTTTTAAAAAAATAATATTTTATTCAGGAACAAAATTTTCCTCTAAAATATTTGTACTTCAGTTTTTTAACACTTAACTCAGATACAGATCATTCGGCAAAAGTTTTTGATTCGGTGTAACTAAATGTATATTGCAGCTCCATTTTCATACAGAGGCATAAGGCGTAACACTCGTGGTGTTAGAGTTAGGGAATTATATATATATACACACACTAATAAGTATATGAATATATATGTGTATGCAAGAAGTTATCAATTTAACTAATGAGTCTACTTTAGTTTACATGAATGCAAATAATTTTGATAATGTTCTTAAAATATTAGATGGAATGGTAGGTGGGTCTTGATGACTCGTTGATAGCGATATCATAAGAGATGCAACCAGAAACAAATGCGATACTAGCGAGACAATTAAGAATACACACAGGTAGGATTCGGAACACCATCTTCGGTAGTATTCCGTCTAAAGTTTTGGTAGACTAGGATTATCAACTAAAAATACTTACAGGGACATCATTTTGAAAACAGGCGTGTGAGTCACTTAAATCCTGTAAGTTTTCATTGCCTACCGTAACACTACTTGTGTGCGGAATTTGATGGAAATAGCTAGACCTGTTTCCCAGATATGGCACCANAATAGCTAGACCTGTTTCCCAGATATGGCACCAAATATTTAGGTTCTTATTTGGCGATATCGTACAAAAAATCCTAAAACAGGCTCTGTGTTGGAATATCCGATGTTTCTGATATATACTCGATAGATTTCAAATTGTTTAATCTATATGATAAACTTATCACAATTATTCTTATTGCAGAAATACTGTAAATAAAGCCAGACAAATTTTAAGCATGGCCTACTGTAAGACTCTTAGTGTAAAACGTTAGGTGGGAATCGGTTGATTGGTCCCGGACATATTACAAAAAATCTCCTTTTTCTCTCATGTGGTGGTATCTTCATTACCATAGAACAAAACGGAGATATATTGGCACATTCTATATTAGTCACAAATACTGTTACATATTAAGTAGTTTGAAATTGCTTGGAAAGGTGGCAAACCGACAAAATATTTACACTGCTGTGATTTTCAAAATATGTGACTACCTCCTTAAGTCCTACAAGTTTAGATAGACTACAAACGTAAAATTTGTCACCTGCCAATAGTGGGTATTATTTTATAGTTTCCAGGGGTAGAACAGGGAAACTTCATTTATGGTAAGGTGCTTTCTTCCAAAATGTCGGACAAATTATTTTTTGTGATCGCTTATTTGATGCTTGCATATATACTGTAAGCATACAAAGTTAGGTTGAAATTGTTTACAAGGTTTCGTTAATATAGCATGCTATTATATAACTTTTAATGAGCTATTTTAAACATAAGTGTCGAGCCCTCTTAAAAAATTGCATATAAATTTATATGGACATCTACACTATTGCCTGTTTGCCAAATTTGGAAGGAATTGATTGATTGTTTCCCGAGATATGTGAAAACTTTACATATTCGTGTAGAACAAACTTATCTTACAGAATGGGGGATAAAACAATACATGGGTAGATAAATTTGATGAATGTAATAAATACCGCCAGCATACAAAGTTATGCTAAAATTTGTTACCCGGTTTCACAGATATAGCATAGTATTGTAAACTGTTTATATTGCCGAAATTTAAAAAAATAAATAGTCTGACCTTCTAAAACATATCAGTTTACATGCCCTTACATTATATTACTTGAGTGCCATATTAGGTAGTAAGTGGTTTATTGTTTCCCAAGATATAACACCAAAACTTTNAGTAAGTGGTTTATTGTTTCCCAAGATATAACACTAAAACTTCATTTTCATGTTGCGCTAACTTACATAATGGCGCACAAAAGAGGCTATGTATTTACACATTTTATAGTTGTATAAGATAATTTCAGTATACCAAGTTTGGTCCGAATTTTAGAAAGAGTATGATATATATTGCAATTAAAACTAAAATATTTCCATAGCAGCCATTTTAAAAATAAGTACCTTACACAATTAATTTGCATATATGTACATGGCCAACAAGAGTATAATGTACGTATATGCCAAATTTGGCAGGAATCGGTTGTGTAGTTACCAAGATATTACATTAAAAAAATTATTTTCATGTTGCACTATCTTTAAAAATGGCCAGTTAATAATAATATTTATATTCAGTGCATACATAATGCGCTGTGAACGTACCAAAATTTGTTTTGTATCGGTTGAATAGTTCCTTAAGATATAATGTAAATTATTATTTTTTTTTAATTTGCACTGTTTTCCAAAACGGCGGACTAATAATATTATTGCCTTCAAAATTCAATACTTACAACATGCACTGCCAAAGAAATAATTTTGGTTTAAATCTATAAAATTGTTCCCGAGATATAACATATGAGTTTTATTAATTTAGATTGTTCGATCGTAAAAAATGGCTGACCAATATTATGATGGGTTACTTCATTCAATGTTTACATCATGCACTGTCAAAGTACCTAATTTTGTTTACATCGGTTAAATGGTTCTCCAGATATAAGGGAAATGCTAAATTGTTTTCAATTTACGCTATCTTCCAAAATAGCCTGATTAATGCCATTGTCACTTTCTAAATCAAATGCTTATATAATGCACTGTCAATGATCTAAGTTTGGTTTTAATTTAATACTTGATTCCCGAGATTTAATAAAGTGGCTTAAATGTAAACTCGCTGCCATTTTGATAATAAATACCCAGCATGATCGATAACTATAAAAGTATGACGTCCTTACTAAATACTACATGTGGAACTTGTTTGGTTCAATAAGGTTGAAGGGATAAAAATTTATTAGGTGGGGGGGGGGTCATATGTTCCTTCTCTCACACGCCCATATTATAGTTTAAGCCTATATTTCCTCCGGAAAGGGCTAATAACACATTCACAAAAAATTTTATTGACTTTTTGCGGTCAAGTGAGCACTTAAGAGGCCCTAGTTAGTTTTTCATACCAGCCATTTTTTATCCTTCAACCACATGTTTAAATAAATATTGCCATGTAAATAACAAACACAGTGTGTATAGTCCACCGAACACGTAAGTTAATGTCTATAACTAAACTTAAATAAATAAATTTAATATTACTTCACATGAGAGGGCCTTCAAAAGTGCTCACTTTACCGTGAATAGCCGATAGTGAGCTTTTATGTTAGGGACTAAGTCACAAATTATTTTGCTAGTGTAATTTGAGAATCTTCTACGTGTGTTTATGCATATATGGGTGTACATAATTTACATAAATGTGTCTTCCTAGTCTGATTGTGACAATCTGATATATATATATACACTTACACACTAATACACATATATGCACGGAATTTTTTTAACGACATCGACAAACTCTAGAAGATTATACCTTACGAAAAAATAAGACGAAAATATATATATCATTTTTCCCCTGAAATATTATTGCAGAGTTTTGCGCCCAAAAATCTAATTTTAAAATCCTTTTCATTTAAAATCTTAAAAACTACTGGCGATTAAGCACCAAATTGGTGAACAGTGTTTTGTAGAACGGATATCTTACACCTCTGAAAACGTTGTTGGCAATGTCATCCCACTTCGTGGTGAATATGGGTGATAGCATTTTAATTTTGGATAAAAATTGTAACGCTTAAATGAACGCGATTTTTTTTAAAGACATTTTAAGAATGATCACTTTCAAGTTAAGGGAAAATGTTTGTTTTCTTGGAGCACTCTCAGGTGAGCAGTTTTCTAGATATCCATGCATAACTCTCAAAACAGAATGTATATTGTCTGGCAAACAGGCATTACACAAGAAGGTATTGTAAACCAGAATTTGTAAGGGCGCACAACCACCTTAAAAATAATTTTTAGGGGAATGTATTCATTCGTTTTCGTCTTATATTTTCATGAGTTTGTCGGTGTTGTCATATACATCCGATATGTCAAATTTATTTCACATTTTATTTCACGCGTCCTTTTTAAACCCTGCTTAATTTAAAAAATGGTTTTAATTAATTAGATTTAATTTTGTTTATTAAGTGTAGTTTTATTAAAAAAGTTTTATAAAAGAACAAAAAAGTAGCTTATTACAAATAATTTCGGAAATCAGAACCTCGTTATTGATATTACAGTAGAATTTTTATATTTTTAAATAAATTAAAGCCAGCTCAGTTGTTTCCATAGTCTATGGTTTTTCCATAAGTTTATGCAATAAATTAAAATTTTTTTTTTTTTCGGAAGAAGAATATATTTTCTTGGATGGAAATTTGTAGTTGAATGTGACCGACTGTTTGTCTTTAAACCCAAGTTTATCCTTTATAACGGATGTTCACCGTTAATTGAGCTCCACTTAAATCATTAATTGAAAACAATAATTGCCCATAACCTCACTTAAGAGCTAAAAAAATGGTATAGGATTAACAGAGGTATGTAACCAATCAGAGTAACGCAATGCTGTCGGCAGCGCCTATAAAAGACAACAAGCGTCTGGCAAAGTTGCTAGATAGGTTACTGCTGCTACAATTGCAGGTTATCAAGATTTAAGTGAGTTTGAACGTGGTATTACAGTCGGTGCACGAGAGATGGGACATAGCATCTCCGAGGTAGCGATAACATTTAGATGTTCTCGTACGACCATTTCACGAGTGTACTATGAACGTCGGGAATCTGGTTAAACATCACATCTTCGACATCGCAGCGGCTGGAAAAAGATCGTGAACGACTGGGACAAACGACGACTGAGGAGAATCATTAAACGTGACAGACGTGCAACCCTTTCTCAAATTGGCGCAGATTTAAATGCCTCCTGCATACCTTCAGACATTAGTCGAGCCCATGCCACGTCGTCTTGCGGCACTTCTGCGTGCTCGCGGGGGCCCTACACGATATTAGGCAGGTGTACCAGTTTTTATGGCTATTCAGTGTATATATAGTCTATTCGTGGTTTCTTCGCACACTTTTTGAAACAAGAATTTGAATAATCACACCATGTATGACGTATTTGGTTGTTTTCTAAATATGTCACGTATCACAAGCGTTTTGTTTTTATGTTAATATAAAAGAACCTTTTTTTTTTGTTAAATTGAACGTTTACTTATAGTTTCTCTATAAATTATGGCATTTAATTTATAATTTATGTGAATAAAACCGGAAGAAAATAGGAATGTTGGTTGCCTAGAAATAAATAGTTCAAATCCAAAATATTATTACACTGAGTGCACACGAATGTGGTACGTTGTACTTTTGTGGTGATTTTATAGACGTAGTTAAGCTTTGGTTGCATGAGACAGAGGGATATCGTGAAAGTAGAACTTAAGCAGGGCTTCAGAAAAATTGTAAGTAACCGTGTGTGAACGATAGCTATACTCTACAGTACAAACCGACATGCAGGTTACCAGTTAAGTTCTAAGACTGGACGCTATATTTCAATGTGATGTTTAAATTTATGGCTGCTGATGTCAGTGCTCTTGTTCTTTACACAAACGAGCACAAATATTCTCGTTATTAACACATTTTACAGTACTAAAAATGTGCAGCTTTCGCTTCGATGACGCATGAATAGTAAGACGGTCCATGGCAATGTTAAATTTAAGGCTGCGCTACGAACACCGCAGCGTTCCAGTAAGAGAACAACAGTAGCCTTAAGGAGCGAGCCTGAGAACGTATTTTCTAAAAAAAATGCGAGCTATCAGAAATGAGCACTCCCTACATGTTCATGGATATTAAAGAACTGATGCTGACTTACCTGATATTGTTACTATGTTAGCATTTAAATGTAAAACATATATATTATTGTAACCATTTGTATTTAAAAATTTTTCTTTTAAAATGTACGCTAAACATCGCCATGTGTTTGCAGTAATTGAATCATATTTTTATAATTAGCATCAGAATTAAACAAAACTAAAAAGAGGTCGAAGCACGAAATTAATGCCAAACCAAGGCCATCTTCTTGATACTTGTTTTCACTAAACACACGCGGCATGTAAATAAATGTTCGATAAAAAGAAACGCTAATCGAAAATGTATGTATTGTCAAGAAATGTTGATTTACTACTGACTTGCGTGGTTGGAAATGCCGAATTGTGATTTACCAGCATAGAAAGCACCTTATGAAAATAGAAAAAGGTTTTTTTTTCCTATGGGCTTACGGCGAGCCGGTGGCCATTCCACGTCGTACGTTCAGTTGTAGTACGCGTAGTAAGGAAGTGCTTGTGCTATTTTCTACGGATATTTCTTACTGTCATTGTGGCACGGAAGGATACAAAATGGAGGAAAACTAGATCGTTACCCCTAAACTACCTATAGTCATATGCACATAGTGGGCGACTCAGAATGCCACCGAATCTGGCGCTGTGGATCAGAGTGACTAAGAGTGAGTGAGTGAAGATATTTGGGTTGTTCTTAACAGTGCGGTCTTGAGAGCCGATGAGGGTGATTGACGTGAGTATGCAGCAGCACCGGAATGAGGCAGGGGAAACGGGAGTTCCCCCTGAAAACCCGCCGACCAGCGGCATCGTCCAGCACGATTCCCACATGCAAAAATCCCAACATGCCAAAAATCCGGGAGCGACCCTGCCGGGAATCGAACCTGGTTCGCCTACGTGGGAGGCGAGTAGTCAGACCACTACACCACCGTGGCTCCCAATGTTACTAAGGGAGAATTGACTAGAAAATCATTGGTGCATAGATGACTGCTTTTTCTAATAGTCGCGGTTAATCTGGAAACTACGAATGAAGCACCTATATCTTCAATTTTTCCTAAAATACGAGAGTTTGTGATTTTACGGAGTTTTAATAATACCTGCTTTTATTTCAAAACAGTGGACCTTATATTTCTCCTAAGAAGCCTATGTCTTATTTCAGTCGTCAAACTACCAACAGAAGAACTTATGCCAGCCATATCTAAAAATAAATAGTTTATTACCTTAGAGCCTCTGCCGGATGCCCTTCGGGAAGACAGCCAAATATAACTCTTTATTTCTCAAGACTACTTTAGTTGATATCCACCCTCAGATAAAATTGGTTTATAACTAGTAATGTTGAATGGAAAANGAGCCTCTGCCGGATGCCCTTCGGGAAGACAGCCAAATATAACTCTTTATTTCTCAAGACTACTTTAGTTGATATCCCCCCTCAGATAAAATTGGTTTATAACTAGTAATGTTGAATGGAAATTGCATTATATAATTGAAAATAGATATTACAACTATTTAAAAAAAATTTCTCATGTAAAATTTTAGAATGAAATCATAAAAAAGGCTTGAATCAAACTTCTTCAGACGGCTGAATCACATGAAATAATGAACCAATTGAGTGACAATTTATTTCCTCACCAATTTTTGAAAATGCTTTGACAAGTAAGTTTAAAGAATTTTCACTCTATTTGAGGAACTACGCAACCTCCCTGTACAAAAAAAGTGCCAAATAACTAATAAGGAAGTAAATTTTTTAAGTACTAAGACTGAATCTGTTTCACATTTAAAACATTTGCATTTAAAAAATTAGGTATAAATATAAAATATTTGGTACAATATTTCATTTTTTTCTACACTTGTTTAACAAGTAAAAAAAATTATAAATTCTATTTCCTGTTAATTTTTATTCTAAATAGTGATTAAAATCATACATTTTCAATATATAGGGTTTTTGAAGATGTCAACTGGTTACCAGTCTTTTTGTAAACTGTATCACTCGAATAAAGTAATGCGTGTAGCCTACTAAACTATGTAAATGTCTACATGTAATTATACATATATATACTCGTGGTCTAGTTAAATGAAGAAGTGTGTATCTCGTAAAGGGTTATAAGTGGCCCTCTAAAATTTTCACCTTGTATTTATTTATACATTATGTACTTAAGGATTAATTTGATCTCTTTTGCCAAAGCTTTTATTTTGAAAAGTAAAAAAAATGTATCCCATTAATATGTATGTTCTAATCAATGCTTTAACTTTGATATTTTTGTAACTAAAAATAATTATTTTATACGTTCAGTCTGTACCATTCTTCTCGTAGTAAAAATAAGTGGGCCTTAATTTTTTTCTAAAATAATTTCTCTTAATTTTACTATAACATAGCTCCAAAATGCTAGTTTTAAAATTTTTTTACAATTCTTTATATTCTTTACAAACTGTCTACTTTCTAAAGTTAGTCATTTTCTTAATACACGTTATTTCCATTCATGCTTGTTTATTAATTTCACCATGATCTCTGAAATAGTGTTCCAGGGGAAAAATATTTCCCTATATTATAATATTTGTTAAAATACAATGCTCAGATAAGTTTTGCATCAAACGAAAAGTCATGAATGTTCCAACGTTATTACTCGGAATGAATTTCTAAAAAAATATTTACGCAATTTTTTAGCGTTTTTATCGGAATTTATGTATCCCACTTGACCGTNTGGATCAGAGTGACTAAGAGTGAGTGAGTGAAGATATTTGGGTTGTTCTTAACAGTGCGGTCTTGAGAGCCGATGAAGGTGATTGACGTGAGTATGCAGCAGCACCGGAATGAGGCAGGGGAAACGGGAGTTCCCCAGAAAACCCGCCGACCAGCGGCATCGTCCAGCACGATTCCCACATGCAAAAATCCCAACATGCCAAAAATCCGGGAGCGACCCTGCCGGGAATCGAACCTGGTTCACCTACGTGGGAGGCGAGTAGTCAGACCACTACACCACCGTGGCTCCCAATGTTACTAAGGGAGAATTGACTAGGAAATCATTGGTGCATAGATGACTGCTTTTTCTAACAGTCGCGGTTAATCTGGAAACTACGAATGAAGCACCTATTTCTTCAATTTTTCCGAAAATACGAGAGTTTGAGATTTTACGGAGTTTTAATAATACCTGCTTTTATTTCAAAACAGTGGACCTTATATTTCTTCTAAGAAGCCTATGTCTTATTTCAGTCGTCAAACTACCAACAGAAGAACTTATGCCAGCCATATCTAAAAATAAATAGTTTATTACCTTAGAGCCTCTGCCGGATGCCCTTCGGGAAGACAGCCAAATATAACTCTTTATTTCTCAAGACTACTTTAGTTGATATCCCCCCTCAGATAAAATTGGTTTATAACTAGTAATGTTGAATGGAAATTGCATTATATAATTGAAAATAGATATTACATTTATTTAAAAAAAATTTCTCATGTAAAATTTTAGAATGAAATCATAAAAAAGGCTTGAATCAAACTTCTTCAGACGGCTGAATCACATGAAATAATGAACCAATTGAGTGACAATTTATTTCCTCACCAATTTTTGAAAATGCTTTGACAAGTAAGTTTAAAGAATTTTCACTCTATTTGAGGAACTACGCAACCTCCCTGTACAAAAAAAGTGCCAAATAACTAATAAGGAAGTAAATTTTTTAAGTAATAAGACTGAATCTGTTTCACATTTAAAACATTTGTATTTAAAAAATTAGGTATAAATATAAAATATTTGGTACAATATTTCATTTTTTTCTACACTTGTTTAACAAGTAAAAAAAATTATAAATTCAATTTCCTGTTAATTTTTATTCTAAATAATGATTAAAATCATACATTTTCAATATATAGGGTTTTTGAAGATGTCAACTGGTTACCAGTCTTTTTGTAAACTGTATCACTCGAATAAAGTAATGCGTGTAGCCTACTAAACTATGTAAATGTCTACATGTAATTATACATATATATACTCGTGGTCTAGTTAAATGAAGAAGTGTGTATCTCGTAAAGGGTTATAAGTGGCCCTCTAAAATTTTCACCTTGTATTTATTTATACATTATGTACTTAAGGATTCATTTGATCTCTTTTGCCAAAGCTTTTATTTTGAAAAGTAAAAAAAATGTATCCCATTAATATGTATGTTCTAATCAATGCTTTAACTTTGATATTTTTGTAACTAAAAATAATTATTTTATACGTTTAGTCTGTACCATTCTTCTCGTAATAAAAATAAGTGGGCCTTAATTTTTTTATAAAATAATTTCTCTTAATTTTACTATAACATAGCTCCAAAATGCTAGTTTTAAAATTTTTTTACAATTCTTTATATTCTTTACAAACTGTCTACTTTCTAAAGTTAGTCATTTTCTTAATTCACGTTATTTCCATTTATGCTTGTTTATTAATTTCACCATGATCTCTGAAATAGTGTTCCAGGGGAAAAATATTTCCCTATATTATAATATTTGTTAAAATACAATGCTCAGATAAGTTTTGCATAAAACGAAAAGTCATGAATGTTCCAACGTTATTACTAGGAATGAATTTCTAAAAAAATATTTACGCAATTTTTTAGCGTTTTTATCGGAATGTATGTATCCCACTTGACCGTNAGGAATGAATTTCTAAAAAAATATTTACGCAATTTTTTAGCGTTTTTATCGGAATGTATGTATCCCACTTGACCGTAGTTCACTTTGTGACAGACGAACGTCGGCTGCTTTCATTCAAGGATGTGGAGACTTTTAGTGAGTGCTTGACAGCAGAAGTGGTCGGATCATGCCACAGCACACAATATCAAAGTTTAAAAGTGCTATAATCGTTTCTATCGTGCAAAGTGATGTTTTACAACGTACGATTGCTGTAGCTCTGGGTGTGTCACAAAGTGGTGTGGCTAGCATCTGAAGGCAATGCATAGAGACTGGTACTGTTAATGATCTGGTCACCCGAGGGTCACAACACTTGCTCAGGAACACTGTGTGAGAAATAATGCATCCCGGAACAATACGTAAACAGCAAGGGAGATACGAGATCGTCTCCGAGGAGCCTCGGGTGTAAAACACTCTGACCAGACCGTGCGTAATATTCTTCGAGAGCGAGGCCTACATGCCAGGAGACCCATGAGACGCCCTTATTGCAACAGACAACGTCGGCAGGACCGCTTGGACAGCTGAAGTATGGTCCCATGTGTGGTTCACTAATGAGACGAGGAGTGGTTTTAGGCCAGATTCCAGAATGTTGAGGGCGTGGAGAAGACGAGGTGCTCAGGCAAGGTCTTGTGCTGTGCAAAACTTCCATGCATACCGAGGTGGAGGACCCCTGGTCTGGGTAGGAATTATGCTCGGACGTCGAACGCCTTTAGTAAGTATTGAGGGCACAATGACAGTTCAGTTCAGCGATACATCACATATGTCCTTCAGGCTGTTGTGCACTCTTACTGGCAGGCATTTGGTGCAATGTTTCTGCTGGAGAATGATAATGCCCATGCAAGAGTCGTTGATCAATACTGTTAGCAAGCNAGGCATTTGGTGCAATGTTTCTGCTGGAGAATGATAATGCCCATGCAAGAGTCGTTGATCAATACTGTTAGCAAGCTGGTAGATAAAGAATGAATTGGCCAGCAGTAGGTTCAGACATGAACTGCATAGAGCAAACCTGGGACCTTCAGAAACCTGACATTCAAGCACGTTATCAACAATTCAACAATCTACAGGAGCTGATACTGGTGCACAGACCGAATGGGACAACTTGCCACAAGAGCGGCTAGTTAACCTCATTCTCAGTATGCATCGGTGCGTCAGGGATCATGTGAGTTCTCGAGGTCACACACGGTCTTGATCCATGTCAAAAATAACCATAAAAGAGAAGAAAACAATAATGTTTCCCAAACAAAAAGGTAGCTTGTGTATTTTTTTATTGTTATTATACAAAATAGGAACTTTTTGCAATATTTGTGTTGTGTTGTAACAAATGCATTTGCAACATGCTTGTATAAAGAGGAAATGTAATGTGATGTTAAGGAATTTTTGGTACTATAAATCTCTGATGCAAAACTTTTTTAAGTAGTTTATATAAGAAATTAGTTTAATACACTATATATATTCCACCGCTTTCGAAAATAAACGCTACAGGTTAAACAAAATATAATTATTGCTCACTTTACCGGGAATAACCAATACAAAGATTTAGTTTTGAATGTCTTAAACTTTACTGACATTTCTAAGTTTATGAATTTTCGAGGGCGAGATCATAACTGACGTCAATAGCTCTCATGTTCGCTGCCAGTCAAGAATACTGACAGAGCAATAACGAACCACGATGTTCAGGAACGAGGTATGGCTGTTTCTCACACAGAGTGCGTTCGTAAGATGTGATCTAGATTAAAAGCCACAAGTCTAGTTTATATCTAATAACCAACATTTTAAATTAATTATAATATAATTGTGAATATAGTTTTTTTGAGGTCTTAAACCGTTGTGTCTCATTCAAGCATTAACAAATATGTATTAATTTATTGTTTGAAAAAAAATTGTTTTTTATAATTTTTCTGAACGTCACAGAAGGATTAAAATTAAACTTAAATTTAGTATCACTTTATTCAACGTACTTCTATTTTGGTTTATTCGAACTTAAAGCATGATGCGTAAATCAAATATAATGTACTAAGTTTTAGTGTTATATACATAACTTTATTCTTGGGTAAAAATCGCATATTTCTCATAATATCAAACAATAAAAATAATACAACCGTTTTGTCTAAATAATTTTGCAACGAATAAATGTGAAATCGATCAAATACCGCCCTGCAAAATGATTGAAAGTATGGTAGCACTGTTGCTTCTCACATAATGTATCAGGGNAAAATCGATCAAATACCGCCCTGCAAAATGATTGAAAGTATGGTAGCACTGTTGCTTCTCACATAATGTATCAGGGTTCGATTCCCGGAACATTCCCGCATCTCACACTCATGCTGTGGAAGGCAACTGTAAGCCACTGCATGATCATCCTCATGCCTGGCGCGCGCCACGGCTTCCAGCACCGTAATGGTAACACGCTGAATTCACATTCGGGAGCACTAGTGTTCAAATCTCGGCCCAGTCGTCCTGACTTCTATCTCTCACGGTTTATCGAATGCTGAGATGTTTCCTTAATACGTGCACTGTCCCATTTCTTCCCCGATCATGACTGTTGCAGCCACCTAATTACTTATTTTATGGTACCGCGGTCGGCAATAGTCTAAGCTTTTTTCAAACAAAAAATCCAAACGGCCTTACCTCTGCCAACATCATCAACATTCAAACACATGCCATGAACGTAAAACGCATAGGAAGAAACTTGGAGAAGACATATCTGTGTCTCAGTATATAAATAATTGAATCTCTCTAGTTGAGTATCGCGTTTTGATGTAAATGAATAACGTAACTCAATAAAAAAGACACGAAATCCGCATGTTGTTTACTGCTTGAGGCAGGATTGGCCTGGATGCAATGAGTGGCGTCTGGCGTGAGTTCATTACGGGCGGTTCCTGAATATAGGCGGCCCACGGTGTTGTAGTGGTCATATTACTCGCCTCCCACCTCGGCGAACCGGGTTCCATTCCCGGCGGAGTCGCTCTNCCCACGGTGTTGTAGTGGTCATATTACTCGCCTCCCACCTCGGCGAACCGGGTTCCATTCCCGGCGGAGTCGCTCTCAGGATTTTCGCACGTGGGAATTGTGCCGGAGGATGCCGCTTGGCTGTTTTTCTCGGAGATCTCCAACTTCCCCTGCCCTTTCACTCCGGCGCTGCTCCATACCCACCTCGCCTCATCTTTATCGGCTCTCGGTGGTAAGTGCTGATCTCTTCACTCGCTCACTCACTGAATACAGACGGAATGGGAGCGGCAGCACCCAGAGAACATTACCACGTCGGAAAAATAAAATTGGNGCTCACTCACTGAATACAGACGGAATGGGAGCGGCAGCACCCAGAGAACATTACCACGTCGGAAAAATAAAATTGGGGACTTAATCTGTGTGAGGTTAGCGAAAAACCCACTGAGCCAAACGTAGTAATTTGAAATCAGTTTACTAATTGCTATTTTTTTCAAAATACAAATTTATTGTTTTTGTAACTTGGACAGGCAATTATCATTCCCTCCGGGACATATAAGAAGCCGTATGTTTATCATGTAGCGCTATGTGTACTGTCGAAATGTGACATCACAGACGATTTGAAAAGCACTACGCCTGTGCATTTTTTAAATTTGTAGTAAAATTTAAAATCTAACATTAATATCTACATTAAGAAATTAAAATAATAATTCGATTTTAAATGATTTTTGAAAAATGCTTGGGTTTCTTTTATCTGGTCATCAATTTTTACTATTCATTTTTAGGTTTGCGATTGTACAATATGGTTTATGGTGATATAACAGATGGATTTCCAATAAAANTTTTTACTATTCATTTTTAGGTTTGCGATTGTACAATATGGTTTATGGTGATATAACAGATGGATTTCCAATAAAAGCTGCTGTGCAAAAGTTGCCAGAGGGATTAACTGCTTTTCCCACAAGCCTCAAAGTAATTGTCTCCTCGTCGTAATTATTTCATTATACCTAATGATAATTTTTTTGTGATTTTATCGCTTAAACGATGAGTATCGATACAATTATTTTTAATTGGCTTATATCTGTCAAAATATTAAAATATTAATCCTCGTAGTTCATTATATTAACAAAGGGAATTTTACACTCACATTATTAATTTCTACGTATGGGTTTACTTGATTGTTTCCGTATGTCTAAAGCACGTGTAGCGGCATTGAGAGTTGTCGGGGCTTCGGTCCCGGCGCTGGNGTGTAGCGGCATTGAGAGTTGTCGGGGCTTCGGTCCCGGCGCTGGAAGAAGCCCTGGCGAGTAGAAGGGTCGAGGGGTGAGCGCAGAACGGCAGTGGCTTGAACCTGCCTGGAGCCGCCTGGAGCCGCCTGGTGGAGCCGCCGTCGGTGCAGGTCTTGGTGGAGCCGCCGTCGGTGCAGGTCTTGGTGGAGCCGCCGTCGGTGCAGGTCTTGGTGGTAGTAGCAAATGCATCGCGTTTTGTGCTTTCTCCATCTGATGTCCATTCATGTGCTTTTCAAGTACGTTTCAATCTTGACTATATTTTAGATAGTTATTAAACTATTTTCATTTAAATAATTTAATTTTATTTAGTTAAGCAAAAATAGAAAAATCGTATCTAATCATTACCACCTAAAAAACTGAAGGCAATTTCGTAACACAGGAAATGTATTATTTTCTTTACGAAACGAAGATAAATCAAATTTTCCCAGAAAGAATGAAGGCAGAAGAAAAGTATCAGAAAAAGATGACAAATAAGTAGGAGGAAAGAGACAGGAAAATATGATAGCATAGGAAAACAGATCAGGAAAGAGAGAATCAGAAAGAGAGTATAAAATTACACTTGTATAAGCGAAAAGATGAATATATGAAAATACAAAGAGGAAACAGAGGCATGGAAGGAAAACGGGGAGTAGGGGTAAAAGAAAAATAAACGAACTTTTTGTGTCTGCTAGTAATACGCGTGTTCATGGACATTACAGGCAAAATTGTCTAGGCTGAAGCAATGCTACAGGTATAATAATCGTATGACATGTGCAAAAAATTAATATTTGGCTTTAAAAACACAGGAAATTATCTGACACTGTTTATTATTATTAATCTTATGGGGCAGCGGTGGCGTAGTGTCCAGGGCGCTCGCCTACCACCCCGGCGATCCGGGCTCGATCCCCAGCGGGTTCACTCCCGGATTTTAGCATGTGGGAATCGTGCTGGACGATGCCGCTTACCAGCGGGCCTTCTCGGAGTACTCCCGTTTCCCCCGCCCTTGCATTACAGCGCCGCTCCATTCTAGGGTTTCATTTCTGTCATTCCCGGGGATGACGGTCACCTACGGGTCCCAACTGGAAAGACCGTCACTCGGAGGGTGTCGCCTTGCCCCGGGTGCCCTCCCCACGCGCCATTTTTATTATTTATCTTAAATAGTTAACATGTTTATTTATGTTTGTTAAACTTCCCAGGAAATAAAATACTCTCAATACAAATTAGAAACAAAAAACTTAAAATAAATCAGTGCTCTTATGTTCCTGCCTGAACTTCAGAAAATTTATGAATAACACACACGAAGAAGTATCAAACATTGCATAAATGCTTGAATTAAATAAACAAGCAATTAGGTTGATCTCAAAGGGTCACAGCGTAATCCACTTCACGTACTCTATTTAAAAACTGCGTTAGAAATGATCGTTTCAAATATTCAATACAAATTTATTTGATTTAATTTTATAAATTTTGTCTCGGTGACCCATGCATAGCATTGGAAAGACAGTAAATTTGTTTTCACTGATAACTCTAACTGTTATCTCTAAACGAAACATTAATAAATGTTTAAGGTGAAATATTTTCGCGAAAAAAACCTTATGGATTATAACTGGATATATGGTGTTAAAATAAGTAAATTTGAAATCAACAAGCCACTTCTATAAAAAACATGTTGTAATTATTAAGAAATATGTCGATGCTGGCCCTCAAAATTTATATCTGGAACAAAACAAACGCAAATTTTTATTAACAACACACCTGTATTATTGTAATTGTTGGAGGTTTGTAGTCACTGACTTATTTTAGGCCTACTCTGTAAAGTGACGTTTATCCTTTTGTTAAAAAAGCAACATTTTTCTCTGTTTTTCGCAAAGAAGATGCAATTTTATATTATAGTTGCAAAGAGACAGGATTGACCTCGTAGTAGCTGATAAATAAAAAAACACGACTTACAAAACCATTTATTTTGTAGGCGAACACTTAAACTGAAATAAATAATTCCAGTCATCCGCCCGATGATGTTACGCTTCAAGCCACTCCAGATTCAACTCAGATGTATTAATTAGGTTATATAATATTANAAAAACATGTTGTAATTATTAATAAATATGTCGATGCTGGCCCTCAAAATTTATATCTGGAACAAAACAAACGCAATATTTATATTAACAACACACCTGTATTATTGTAATTGTTGGAGGTTTGTAGTCACTGACTTATTTTAGGCCTACTCTGTAAAGTGACGTTTATCCTTTCGTTAAAAAGCAACATTTTTCTCTGTTTTTCGCAAAGAAGATGCAATTTTATATTATAGTTGCAAAGAGACAGGATTGACCTCGTAGTAGCTGATAAATAAAAAAACACGACTTACAAAACCATTTATTTTGTAGGCGAAAACTTAAACTGAAATAAATAATTCCAGCCATCCGCCCGATGATGTTACGCTTCAAGCCACTCCAGATTCAACTCAGATGTATTAATTAGGTTATATAATATTANCCATCCGCCCGATGATGTTACGCTTCAAGCCACTCCAGATTCAACTCAGATGTATTAATTAGGTTATATAATATTAAGTAAGTTTCTTACTAAGCATTTTGTATAAATATACGGGACATACTGTATTTTTTCTCATGTCGAAGATTAGGAATCGTTTTCGTTAGCGCATCTATGAACGAGTTGTGTGAAAACATGGATGGAAATGCAATTCCACACTGCATTTGTTATAAATGTGCTTCAATCATTTGTAACAATGTGGTAAGCTAATAAAATTACAGAGCCCTTTATTGCCGGTAAACAAATGTTCACAACAGAAGCAGCTTTGTAACTACCACAAGATTTTCTAATAAGTAGTGGTTTCCAATACGTCTACTAAAAATCCTGTATTAACGTATGGAATATTTTCTTCCGCACAACAGTTATTTTCAGCATACGTATTTTCCGCGTTTTGACATTTTTAAGCAACATTTTACAATGACCTTCCTTCTCTGTTATATTAAAAATAGTACACAGGAGCGAAATTCTTCTATAATTATGACGTTAATCCAATCATTCTCGTCAAATATAAGGATTTAACGTTTTTCACGTCATGTCGCATTGTTATATTTAATTATTTTTCACCGATACCTCTTTGAAAGAAGAAATAATATGCATTTTTTCAAGCAAATGTGCTGCATTCTTTGGCTTTTAATCATTGAAACTAAGCAATATAATGTAGAGCCAGTTAAAAATAATTAACATAATTTTTATGAAAGTAGGTATGATGCATTCAACTCTTTTGACCGCTCCTTTGGCTTTTTGGAACAGGTGTTATTTTGATCGGTTCGGTGTTGGTCAATATTATCATTTTCCGAAATCAAATTGTTGGTGGTCTCAGTGTGTTTTCTAACGACGAAAACTCAGTAAATTGCGCTTGTTGTCGGACTTGAGAATATAAACTAATAAAAACTATTGTGCGCAAGTGAAGTTAGGTCGAAAGTCCACTACTGATATTTACCGAGTACTCAAGTCGCCTAGCTTAAATCATCACACAAAGTAGAAAATTGTTTTTTATTGCGCAAGTGAAATCTTGGAAAACCTTTACATATAACTTTTGACCAGGAACCACAGATAATAAATTACTTTCAATTCTAATTTTGGTACAATGATAGTTTGAACATTGTTAATGACGTACGAAATAAATGAAATTTAATATTTTATATAAAATGTTACCAGATTAGGAATCCTACCTCTGCTCGTTACTTTTGTGTTAAGAGCAGCTACCAATATCCTTCGGGAATATTGCATAACAATTAAGAACCTTCGAGGCTACTTAGTCTAAAGTTTGGGGTACAACTCCCAGAAATGGCAATTGAAATGTTATCAGCTGTTTCGTGAATATTTTGAATAGTATTTAAATTGCATTACTCTCCAACCATGTTCTAACTACACTTGTAAATGAACAAATAACACATATTTTCCCAAAGATACTTTGTGACTGTATTAAAGTCTTTAGTTATTTCGAGTATGTTGGTTACAAGGTCAAACATTTTTTACTTCATAGTTGGTTTCATGTGAACCTGAACCTGGTAGTGAGTTGAGAAGAGCAATTAAAATGAATTATTTTATAATGAACACCTAATGGTTTACTTGTAAAAATGTTTGAACTCAAGAGAAATGTATTTACTCATAAGACAGACATGCACACATATTCCAAGTAGGATATTTTGAATAGTGCTGCGAAAACCGTTTTTAATGTTTCGAAATGTATGCATATAGCAGTATTTTGTTGAATTGCTTAAACCAACCTTTATTTCTAGAATAACTTTCCTTTTCTGTGTTTAAACCTTGTTTTTCGGAAATCCTCTAATGATGCAGGTGTAACTGAACTGTAATTATTTCTAAATATGCTAACGAGCAATATTTGTCTTGGGAAAATGCGTCACTAGTTTGTAGTCCAGGGAAATTTTCAGCTATTGCCTTTCTTGCAAATCACATATAATGAAGTTTATTTTAATTTTTGATTTTCAGGGAAACAAACATTTTGTCTAATAACATTGTGTTTTCCAAAATGTGATTGATAAAACTTATTTTTACTGTATTGCCCTAATATTAATATTTTATTCTTAAAAATTGCCTTTCATTTGGGGTCTGATGTCATCAAAAGATAGTCAATTTTAAATGGCCAGTCAAAGCTGGAATGCTGGAAGATGTTAATAAAATAAAATACATATTTTCTACAATGACTAGATTAGTTCTGTGAGACTAGTAAAGTTAAACTATCAACGAAATCAAAACAAAAATGTTTATCTGGAATAACACCATATATTTTCTTTCATCTTGGTGAAATTTATAATACCGACACGAAAAGTGGCAACATTCTGAGTACAGCAGTTACGGAATACCTAGTATCTGGATCATGTGTAGCCGACCGAATATTTAAAATATCTAAAAAAGTTATATTTGTTGTCAATTAAATTCTAACCAAATAATTAAAACTTACATCTTAATTTTGCACTAAATTTAATTACGAGATCTGTTAGCGACAGAAAATTAATCAGCACATCATATTTATCATAAAACATATGTCTGTAATATTATCTGAAACCCTGCCATCAAACATCTTGTGTCATTTAAAGTTTTGTGTAAAAATTGAGTCATCAATAAATGAGTATACAATATACATAAATTAGGGGTTTCATGTAAAAAGCCATTGATTTATTTGAAATTTATTTTAAAAATTTATCGTGCTGCAAGAAATCTTTATATATACATCTTTCTCGTAATATTATGTTTATACTTAGGCTCAAGACAAAAAATCTGTTCAGTTTTGTACTGCGCTAACTCTAACCTATTTATACGATATTATTAAAGAAGTAAGTCTGTACTGAAGGGTCAAGTATCTCGCTAAACGACTGCTGAAATATTTTAAAAAGTTTTATTCTTTGAATTTTATATCAACAAGAAATCAAAACGTAAGTACGGTGATTGAGGCTGTGGCTAGGGGGCAGTTACATTTTAGTTGCAAGCACATAACATTTATCGGTGTGAAAGTACAGGAATTAATAAAAACCTTACACAATTTTAACTACTTGCATGCATGAATACTAAGCTGTAAGAAATACGATTGCAATTTTTTTTTCCTACTGAAATGCTATGACGCTCTAGATGAAGATGCGTTAATAAAATTTTGTTTTTTTTTTGTTTTCTACAATTACCTGATAAAACTCTCTAAGTTTTGCATCTCCAACGCCTAATGCCTATACATACGACTGGAAGTGCTTAAAAGAAATGTTCAATTTTAGCAATCACCTCTCCTCAGATTGACGTATGTTCAGTACCTGTAAAACTATAGATCAACTTAACCCATTCAGACCCTGAGTATATAATTGTATACATTAAGCACATGTTGTTAATTTTTGGTCTGTACTGCACGTTGCGAAACTCAACGACCAATGATCTTACCAGTGGCTAAATTATTCGCAAACCGTCTTTCTTGTCTCGGTGATAATTGGGTCATATAACTGTAGCTGAACATATAACCTACTGCTCATTGGCTGTTACAGCGAAACAAGTGATGTGTCGACATAAGTACAGCTCACGTCATAAAAAATTTTATTTGCAACACTTGAAACCGTAAATTACAGTAGGTCTGAAAGGGTTAACACTTCCATGCCCACTGTAGACACCTGTCAACATGCTGAACAGGAAGTTTATATTTGACCGGTACTTTACTCTGCGAGGCTCAGTGCCCAATGGATAACTGTGGATAACTGGTTAGTAAACCGTGCTACAGCCCTACGTTATGACTGGTTCATATCACTGAGTATCGGACACACAGGCTACAGCTTATTGGTTGCGTTAACTAAACAAGTATTATGTGTAAAGTGGGAATGAAAGAATTTAAAGTTGACATAGGAATGATAGGAGCAATATACTCGCTAACCTGTATAAGAAATCTAACCCAAAATAGGCAATTTAACGCTAGTAACTAATTTTGGTTATTTTTCGAAATATTTGGAATTTTTATAAAGCTTAAGGTGTTACGAAACCATGAAATATGCTCAAGTTAAGAAACAAACGGGGTGTGGTTATATGGGATACACGGCAGTGGATTTTACGTGAATAATTCTGCGTTAGCGGGTAATATTTTCTTTGGGAGACGGAAATGGAAAGAAAGTAGCGAAATTGATACTTGGCGTATGGCTTGAAACGACAGATCTAGATGAAATCCTTTGTTTGGCTTCAAAATCAGCGGGCTGGTGCATCGGAGTCACGATATGTTCTACCCGGAAACTTTCGCCCGCGCCCAGAATTGCCGCTAGTCGCCGCGGACCCCCGCCCGCGTCTCTCACATAAGTCGCGCCATTTCAAGGTCATGCTCGCAACGTAGTGGCATTGTTAGACTCTGATTGAATTGTATTCAAACGTACTTGTTGTTTAGGTTGGGGGATCTCATGATGGTACATTATGTGGAGTATATTAATATAACGAGCTATAGGTAGAGACCGGAAAAATTCGCGAATTCAACGACCTGCAGGCTTGACTCTACAGTCTTATGTACAAATATGCCGACATAAACTGCACAATGGTTGCCTGCTGTCATAGTGTAAGGCGACGAATGGACCAGTGTTCTCCAGGAAGTGTCAAATACCACATGGGCCAATGGCTAATGTTATATAAACGCCTGTGTTTTGAATTCTAGCTTGTCGCAAAATGAATCCGCCAATTCTTCAGGTCCCTAGCTATACGTCACTATATGGCTATGCAATATAACATCTGGAGACTACATAAATTACTATAAGGTCGGGGGAGCAATATTAAAATATATACATCCCCTACTTTACTGAGAGCCTCGTTATTATATAGTAAATGCCCCACCTTGTGAAGTATCCGAAGGCTGTTGAAGTATGAAGAGTTACGGCGGTTGGCATAGCAGGCTTCTTGCGACGTCCATCTCGCCCGGCTTCACATGTAGACAGACGCCTGCCGCCGCCCTGCTTTGCCCTCATATCGGCGTGGCAAAGTGCAAAATGGCTTCATTCCCTGGCTGGTAGAAGCCATTCCAGCTTACCGGGGATCGGGCAATGCGAGTCCCGATTGCGGCAACTGGCTGTCCCGATTACCACTCATGAGTGACGGCGTGTTCAGGCAGGCCGTCGAATTAAGGCCTGTTCACGCTATCGTAACATCGTGCCCAACAGATCGAGATCACGTGTATTTCAATAGTGCAATTAGTCGCAAAATTAAGAGATTCTGTATTGACCATCCTGCAAACGTAACGTCACCGTTTCCACCCTGGCACTCCACGTGTCGGTCTGATTTAAAAGAAGAACTCCCGTCAAAAAACTTAAGCACGAAAAACAATATTTTCACAGAACACAAGTGAAGGAGATTTTACTTACTTACATAGAGAAGTAAGTTTAACACTTCCCTTCCTACTAAAAAATTACACACACACTATATACACTTGTTAAAACAAAACTTGTTCAACTTGAGTTTGTTTGCAGGTTGGTCTGCCAAACTAGTTTCACTAAGAATACTTTATACTACGAAGATAAACTGAGTTGCTTAGCACAGAGGTTTTTAGGAAATTTCCCATTTAATAGTGGGAAGTGAGTGAAGGTGTCCGTTGGACTGTACAACAACCATTTTCGTCGTGTAACATTGGAAAATACTTATCCCAGAACAGTTATCTCATGGTAGCGCGGTTTCGTGGGTATTCCTGGGAAAATAAAACTTCAAAATATTAAACTCTACCACAGTTGCACAGTTATGGTAAATTAACTGATCCACTGAATAAAAGAGTAAAATATATCAGCGGGGTTGCGATATCGATATACACTCCATAATCGTAACAGTTAAAACTGCTCTAAATCAGCAAATTTGACTGCAGATTTGTGAAACGGCTACACTTGAACTAGTAAAATTCTACTGATCATTTTAGTCGCTGGTATTCTCTTATTAAAAAGTGATTATTACTGATTCCTAGTGAATTGAACTAATCTTGCAGTATAACCGCAGTTCATTCTACTCATTCGCCAGTAGATAACAGCTCATTAACTAAAAATTCAGTAAAATAATTATGCTGATTGAAATCACTTATTCATATTAAGAATGTGTGCATGTGTGTATATGCATATACATATGTCGACCTTAGCGACATTTCTCATGAAATGGTTGTAATATCGCAGTGCATGTTAAGGCACGTTTACGTAGAGCTAAGTTCAAAACCATAATATTAATTTTCGTAACTACGGAGTGACTGCATTTATGAGCACAAGATTCAATTCCAATTATTTAGTGCTCATTATAACAACGTAGGTTCCGTCGTCTCTAAATTTACCATTTGTTAAAGAGTGACGTCAACACACAGAATATAAATATTTTTATAACCTAAACCTCAAACCAGGGCAGTTTCAAGAATTTCCAAATTGTAAAAAAATTGTCTTATACGTGATTGTTTTTGTCATAATGAAATCAGTCTACGGGTTGGGACTATATGTCAAATAACTGAGAGTTAACAGTCGAACAATGTAGGAAAATATTTTCCGGCTTCTGGTTAACGATAACGTACTGAATGTTTTCAGCGACTGTAAACTCACTGTTTACGATACTACAGTCCAAGTGTTTGGTTCGATTATTCAAATGTTCATGAGCAGAATCGTAAATATGAGCATACACATTATCTATGAGATCATCTACTGGCATAAAACTGCCGGAATGTAGGGTCTTCCTACTTTCCCTATTTTGAACGTGACTGTTAAAAATAAGCAATACAGTCGTGTGCTTAAACAAAATGTTTATAAATAAAAAATAAAAAGAAGAAAACATTAATACGTATATACCTGCAATTTTCTGTAGCTACTAACGGATTTACCTCAATATTATACATTTGGTTTCTTAACTGTGTCTGGGAGGGAGATGGTTCTTTAACGGATATGAAACCCAAACTGATCATATGCGTAAGACAATAATTCTATTCATAATTAATTTATAAATACTTTTATATTTTGGGATATGCATTTTATTTATTACATCCTTCCCATATAACCCCTCCAGTGAGATATTCCTGGTCGCGCCACTGAGAGCTATTTAATTGAGTCGTTAGAGCGGAGTTCTGTTACGGGGAAAAATTACGATGATATAATATTTGATTTTAGCATCTTTTAAACGCCAAGGAGGAAAGGTAAGTTTAAACAATTTAAGGAACTAATTTTATTTATACTCTACTTCCCCTAAGATCAGTTCTATTTCGCATCGTATATTCCATTAAATCATTCGGTAAATCGCGCAGCTTTCCCGTATCCGCGTTTTCGTTTCCGCCGTAGTGAGTGCTGGCATCTAGCGGTCGCCGCGAAACTACGTCAGTTGAATTCACGCGGCATTTGAGTTCCAACTCTGCAATGAATAAAGGGTTGCGAGTATATCGTACTAATCCGGGTTGCCGTGGCTGGTAAGAATTGAAGATGGGGAGATATGTGGTAGGCTGAGATAGGAGAGCTTCATAACGCTTCCATGGTACCGCTTTGGTGCGTTGATAGAAAGGTGATTTCCGAAAACAGATGTTATTTATCTAACTCTGTGAAAATAATCCTTTTCACTATTTTTGCTCAAATTATTCTTGCATAATAGGACAGAGCTGCAGGGCCTACTTAAACGTGGCATGGCCAAACATATGCCATTCATGGTGGATATTTAAATCTTTGAATTGTACATTGCAAACGTTTACTTTTTTTTTTTTAACATAATATAATTCACGTGTTGCGTTACACGGTAGAGACCCGATCACAATCGACGTGGAGTTAACACTGCGCGTCGCACAAGGAAGTGGATACCTGAGTGAAGTGAATACAACCGTCCTCGCGGCATGGCATAATCGGCGTAAGTGGAATCTGCTTGGCATAAACACGGTCACATTTAATCTTCTTGCGGAAAGATGTTAGCGCCTGCATATCAGAACGTGGTACGTCATAGCAACTACTGTCTTTAAATAAGACCCAAATAGGTACATAAATAAATGTTTGTGAACTGACTCCATTTGTACAATGACTGTACTTTCCAGCAATCAACTGAATTTTTCGTCAACTTTTTCGCTTGTAGTTAAGGAAGGCATTCTCAATGTGGTGATACGATAGTCCATCCAGCAAATACATGCCATTATTTATTATCAAGCAATGCCCTGGTGCTTCGTGCCTAAAGTATGTCTAAATAAAAAAAAATCGAAACATTGTAAACCAATTTAGTCACCTTACGAATGTCAAAATTTCTATTCCTCTAAAAAGGGGTTTCCTACGTTTGTACCTTACTCTGATTTGTCAGACAAAACTGTTCCTGTTTACTTTAACGCTGACTGTGGACAGCCGACCTTATTTATGTTCTCATTTTGTTTTGTTGTGTCAGGCCACGTTTATTGTGGGCGAGCCATAAGATCGTTGTAGGTCTATGTGTATGTAATATTAAATAAATTGCAATCTGTTAAATTTCATTTTTTTGTTTCTGTATGGAAATGTAATACTAGACGGATTTTATTTTTTAATTAAATATTTTAAGCATATGAAAATATACTTCTTACTTTTCAATAAAATAATTACTTCTAGTGCTCTTCCTATTTTTATAAATACTATAATCACATCTATGTAAGTAGATTTAGGTTTATTTAAAACAGCCATACGCACATGACTGTTTAGTTTCTTAATTGCTTTCTGAGGCAGAAATCTTTGGAGATTAATGAAAAATACCAAAACAATGCAAGCTTTTGCATGTGTACACACATACACAAACATAACATCACATTTAAAAGACAAGAATGTGGCTGCCGCATGTATTAAGCCGTTGTCTGTTAAAAAGCCAGAGAGATAAAATCTCTAAAGTAAATAAGACCTTTATACGGAGACGATACATAATTGTTTCTTATATACCTCTTTTCGAAGGCTTTCTTGCCCATTACAGGGCCAAATTTTGGGTTACAAAGAAGTCAGAATTCACTGCAAGGTCTCATAGAAGATACGAAATCTGGGTAAGGTTGACTTCAGCTAACAGTCTAGCTCCGATATGTTCCGTGCTTTGACATGAACAAATATTAATTCTCTCCCTTTTCGCATGAAAAATAGATTGAAAATACAGGATGCTCAATAAATCGCATCATAATGTGGATAGACTACGTTTTTTTTAACGTCGGTAATAAGTGCCATTTACATAAATCAGTAGATTAATTATTAATAACTACCTATTAAATTGTTACTTTTAGTTTACACAATGTAAAAAAATTAAAACCAAGATTTTCCTAATATATTGGCCTATAATACGGCAAGTTGCATCTCCGGACTTCCAGCAAAATTTTGGCAGCTTCTTCAGTAGTTTTTAATTAAAGGCGTATATTCCAATGTGAACTAGCTGCACCATTGTGGTGGCCTACATAACCGATTGGTTTTTGGAACAGAGTGTAGCGAAAACGACATTGACTAACATGGACATCTGAAAAAACGTTTTATTAGTAGCTTCTCCCCCACCACCGCGTAAAAAAAATAACTTTGATATAGGTCTCGTGAACACTACCAGTGACTCTAAGAGGCTGTGAAGAAGAACTGTACAAAAATACAACCAAATACAGATGTACTTAATTAGCTGACAACATTACTGTACTGTAAGTGTGGCAGACAGTTTTCACATTGTAATCTTTACCGTCAGGAATTATTATCAAATGTTTAACAAAAAACAGTTTAATAATAGTGTACAAAATACCATGAATTTTAATAGGTTTATGCAGTAGTTCAGTAGGGCAAACATTCTAATAAAAAAATATCTTAGGCTTAAGTGTATTTATCTATCAACAGAGGAGGCAGCATATTAATTATCTTCCTTGCTACATACAAAGTAAAGATCCTCGGAAAAACCGTGAGAATAACTTTAGAGCTACACTATTAAAAACATTGATGGCTTCTAGCTTCACCTCACTGTTTGTGAAAATGAAAGAAATATGGCATTCCATTGTAACCACTAACAATATCAGTACGTTCTAAATCATGCATTGTAAAGACGAAGATCATGACCATAAACATGCTTATTTCCTGTTGTATCAGATAGTTTACGGAACAGTCATGATTCATCGCAAGTTCGAAGTTAACCTTCTTCCGCTAATTAATAACACGCACTTGTACAATACTAACTATTGTGTCTACAACGTTGTAGACACAATAGTTAGTATTGTACAAGTGCGTGTTATTAATTAGCGGAAGAAGGTTAACTTCGAACTTGCGATGAATCATGACAGTTCCGTAAACTATCTGATACAACAGGAAATAAGCATGTTTATGGTCATGATCTTCGTCTTTACAATGCATGATTTAGAACGTACTGATATTGTTAGTGGTTACAATGGAATTACATATTTCTTGTGACGATGAGTCTTTAAATACAGCAAGGTCCTTAGCACACAGTAGCTCTGACATGTATGTATTACGATGCACAGCAGTTCCTGTGTTGGGCGAATTTTGTAACAATCTGCGTTAATCCTCCATACCACAATTACACTAAACATCTAAGAGTCTGTTATTCTTCATGTCAGAGGAAATGCGGTTTCCATTTTTTGAACATGGAAATACTTGGAGGCTGCTCTGTCTTAAGCTGAGAGCTTACTAGATAATTATACCTGGAGCATGAAATTTCTCAGCAGGCAAAGTAGTTTAAAACTAATAAGGAATTGCGAAAAAATATTATTTTAATGAAACTGCTTTATTAGTAATCTCAATAACTAAACTGCTTTGCGAAATTTAAAAATAACCTAAGTTATGGATGAAAAATCTTTAAAAACAGATTCATTTCCAGGTGGCTGTTTTCGCTTAATATAAATCATCTTACACAATACGATTTTAGTACTTTTGAAACCAGGAAGAGCACTAGAGATAATATTTTTTTCTAAGTAACATATGTATATACATTCAAATTAACCGAATGCACTTAATTTAATATTACATACACGTCGGCCTGCAACGATTCATGAAATTTACCATACTTACATTGTGTGAAGACATATAACCCTTCACAAATATCCACCATTTTTCCATGCTGCGAAGATAGTATCAAGAGAGATTTCCAATTGAGTCAAATTCAGGCATTGCAATAATAAGTAAGCCACCAATTATCGGCAAATGAAATCATTATTGCTTTATTTTTTACGAATTTGGCTCTATTTCCATTATTTGATGTTCAAATTATAGATTTTTAACTAGTAGTGAAAAGTGGACATNATAACCTAAGTTATGGATGAAAAATCTTTAAAAACAGATTCATTTCCAGGTGGCTGTTTTCGCTTAATATAAATCAACTTACACAATACGATTTTAGTACTTTTGAAACCAGGAAGAGCACTAGAGATAATATTTTTTTCTAAGTNTAAATCAACTTACACAATACGATTTTAGTACTTTTGAAACCAGGAAGAGCACTAGAGATAATATTTTTTTCTAAGTGACATATGTATATACATTCAAATTAACCGAATGCACTCTATTTAATATTACATACACGTCGGCCTGCAACGATTCATGAAATTTACCATACTTACATTGTGTGAAGACATGTAACCCTTCACAAATATCCACCATTTTTCCAAGCTGCGAAGATAGTATCAAGAGAGATTTCCAATTGAGTCAAATTCAGGCATTGCAATAATAAGTAAGCCACCAATTATCTTCAATGAAATCATTATTGCTTTATTGTTTACGAATTTGGCTCTATTTCCATTATTTGATGTTCAAATTATAGATTTTTAACTAGTAGTGAAAAGTGGACATNGTTTACGAATTTGGCTCTATTTCCATTATTTGATGTTCAAATTATAGATTTTTAACTAGTAGTGAAAAGTGGACATCAACTGCCTTAAAATAGCAGGTGCGACTTATCGACACATTTGGCAAGCTGTAGAAAGTAACCGACGAACTAAGATCGATTTTACTGATGTTTCCGTTGAACTAGTTTATATAAACCAAAAATCAATTACTCTGGTTTGATGTATATGCTTCCGGTATGCTTACACAGAATAAATTAAAATGTTAGCTCTCAATTTAACTGTGACAAATTTACTAAGTCTTTAGCGCTCATTGCCATTAGAAATTGTTTCTATATCATCGTGGCGCTGAACAGCANAAATTTACTAAGTCTTTAGCGCTCATTGCCATTAGAAATTGTTTCTATATCATCGTGGCGCTGAACAGCAAAACACCACCATAGCCATTGTGAAACACTCGAGGATAATATAAGTTAGTGCATTTCCACCTGCACGAGCAACATCGTACCCGGAGGCGTTGATAACAGTTTTTCCGAACCTTCGCTCAAAAAATATATTATACCACATAACGTGCGACACTACCCTCACATACACCCCCAAGATGCCATAATGTGGCAAAGAAAGCCAATAACGTGTCGTCCCGGAAAGCGACATGTGTATTAAAACGAATTTCCATGTTGAGAACAAGTATGTCGAACAGTTTTTTTTTAGGTTCGAATACCCATTCTCACACCGTTATTACCCAAAACTACTGGATTATTCTTGTAAGTACCAGGATTAATCCCGNCATAATGTGGCAAAGAAAGCCAATAACGTGTCGTCCCGGAAAGCGACATGTGTATTAAAACGAATTTCCATGTTGAGAACAAGTATGTCGAACAGTTTTTTTTTAGGTTCGAATACCCATTCTCACACCGTTATTACCCAAAACTACTGGATTATTCTTGTAAGTACCAGGATTAATCCCGAGCAAGCACAATTTAGTTTCATACCAAGGGACCTGGACGGCCAATCAAAATACGCGATGTGCTCCGTTTACAAGCCATTATCCACCAGTGCATCACGATATGGATGGGCGTTTTAAACAATGGAAAGGGAAATGCATGCCAAACGCAGTTCTGAAAAGCATGCCGTAGTGTTAGAAGATAACATCTTAATACACTTGGACTACAGCGGCACAATAAAGCACATCGAGAAGTATAAATGAGCAAAACATGACTCTGAGCCATACCAAGTTTAGACCACATACATAATGGTGTTCTGAAATTACATTAGTGGGACTATAGATGCTAAGCAGTTCTTACTATATGTAAATACAGCGGAACTATTCCGAAGACTGAAGACGGACTCTTCCATAAACAGGTCCAGACCCACCCAGTTCTACGCTGAGTGTAATCTGCACCATTCTAGTAAAGCATTTTTTGGGCAGTGGCAATGTACTGCATTTCACGTATAGGATGTTCACGGTTAATTTAACACTTATGAAATCAACATTTGAAAAACAACACTGCCCTTACCTGCATATATTTTATTGGGCACACTGACCGGCATGTGCCCAGTTAAGTTGGTAACGACGGAGGGAAAGTAGTTCCACGTCTTAACATGGAATTAAGATTTTTTTAAATAATGTATTTACTTATTTTGCTTTCAGTTGTTTTTCATTCATATATGTGTGTTCTAATTTGCTAATTTGTAAAATATTTACTTATGTTATAATTTCAGAGTTTCACTTAACAACGCATAAATAAAGTGGCTAGGCCCATGGCATCATTTTACATATAGAGGAAGGATACACAATGTGCATACAAGTAAATCTCAAGCAGGGCGTTCTAATGTTCTCATTTTATACACATATTTATGAATAACTGTAAATGCTAACTTTTACAATTTTTCTTAAACATATAGCAAAGCCGAATGCATTTTCAGGCATTTAAGGCGAAATTATGGTCTTCTTGGGACCTTTGCTACTTGGGTGTCCATTGCTAAACGATTGACTGGCATTTACACTCTGTAAGAACCACTGCCAGACCATGGAAATGACACGCTGAGTTTCTGATAAAACTATCTGATTTCAGCCTGCCTCAGTGTTGATAATTCTTTCTCGGAAATAACATCATCAAAATGGTTTTTTTAGGTCATTTCAGTTGATCGCATACCAACTGTATTTCAAGAAAATGCACACTACCAAGTCCTTTATGTTCCATTGCTACATTTGGTGGCTGTGGTGAAAACTAAATTATGAAGCATTCTCACAAAAAATTGCTGNCCCTTTATGTTCCATTGCTACATTTGGTGGCTGTGGTGAAAACTAAATTATGAAGCATTCTCACAAAAAATTGCTGCAACGATAAGCTAAGTTCGCTTAAAAATTAGAGCTTATGTATTTTTTTAGTTAAGGTATCCATGTTAATAAAAGTGTTTTGGGTCTATCTTTGTATATTCCACCATTGCACTGCATTTCACTTTCATGGTTATTTTTTATTTATGAATTTACTTTCAAGCACATCTTACATAATCAAATGAATTTCTCACTACCAAACACAGTTACGCAACGGTCACGTTCCAGCAACTCACTTGCAACTAAGCCACACTGTTTCAGTTCTACTAAGATTTATATTTTATTATGTGTTGTCGAAAGTGTGAATCAGAATATGGGGTCATATTTCAAAAAAATATATGTCTGAAAATACAATCATAAATAAAATGATGGCGTTCTGTGAGATCATGTGTTGAAGATAAGAGACGTGTTCACCAGTTTAGGATAATATCAATTGTATGTTATCATATCACGAAATTTTGCATCTACAATGTTTCACATTTCCAATTANCCAGTTTAGGATAATATCAATTGTATGTTATCATATCACGAAATTTTGCATCTACAATGTTTCACATTTCCAATTACACAAAAATCATATTATATGTGACTTCATGTTTTTTCTGCTTGGGAGAGACCAATTTGCGCCTATTTAGAATACTAAATTGACTAAATTTCACTATACGGCTATTTTAAGTTTGGGAGTTTTTCATGGGCAAACACAGTCAATTTATTTTATAGCAATGCACACAACACACCTTTTCTTATAAATTTAATTTAGAAACTTTCCCCGCAGTGAATTTATTTTGTGTATTACAATTATATGCATTCGGAAGTATTTACGTTTTTATAGACGCGTGTTATCTTGGGTGGTGCTGGGATCCACTCATACTTCTATACAGTTAATTAAGGTATTCCTATGGAGACGAAGTCGTGCACATTTAGGGATGACCAATATTCCTTTCCCTAGTACCTTTAGCCTAGAACTCAGAACGCTTAGTAGCACTTTCGCTTATAATGCTTCTTCATGTGCGTGGGAAGGTATTTTTTTTTGCCGTTGAAAATCCGTCTCTGAGCATTGTAACGGTTGCTTCTTCGTATTAAAAAAAAACATTTGAAAGGCGATTTATGACAAACTCGAAGTATTAGGGAAGACGGAAGTACTGTATATTTAGTTTAAGCAGGAAAGTTCATATCTACGTGGGTGCCTTTCCGAACGGTTCCCGAGATAGCGCGATGTNTAAGCAGGAAAGTTCATATCTACGTGGGTGCCTTTCCGAACGGTTCCCGAGATAGCGCGATGTGCAGAGATAGCAGTTTTGTGGCCGGATGGCATGTGGTATACGTCCTCATGCACATAGAGTTGGGTGATAAATCTGGCGATGGNATAGCAGTTTTGTGGCCGGATGGCATGTGGTATACGTCCTCATGCACATAGAGTTGGGTGATAAATCTGGCGATGGCCTGACAGAGCTTTAGAAGTTGACGATACATATGTGCACAGCCTCTGTGATACTTTTGGTCAGTACCTAATTAATTGCTACCATATTAATGTCACTCACGTAAACACACGCAGTTTATAGTGTATGGCGTAAATTCATGTGTAATGCAATGGCATTGGTACTGCGACCATTGACAAACAACAGTGACATTTCCGCTCCATCTTGTCTCGTTACACGTTCAGAAATGGAATGATATATGGGATCAATTTTTTTAAATTGCTTGTAATATTAACCAAATTTTTTTCTGCTTCCATTCTACAATAAAATTGTTGGCAGGGTATGCTAGTAGCCATTTATTTCCTTTTANAACCAAATTTTTTTCTGCTTCCATTCTACAATAAAATTGTTGGCAGGGTATGCTAGTAGCCATTTATTTCCTTTTATTCATAACATTGTGTACATAAAATTTACTTTCATGTTTAACGAGAATGTCTGTGTAGATGTTAGGAATAAGACCAATGTCGAAATAATGTTTTTTTTTTTCCTGTTCCCCAATTATTGAAAAAATATGTTTATGTAACAGTTGAGATATAAAAAATGCCAGTGTCCTTGGAAACAGACACACTCGCTCTTGGGACCAAGTACCTAGACAGGAGACCCTGAGTGCGAATGACACGAAGCGCACATCAATCAAGACGGCCAGTCTGTAACCATAAGACGTAAAACTCGAAAATTTAAAATTGTAACAATTATTCAGCATTTGAATTTGCACAGAAAGCCTTCTTCCCTTCATCTGCGTTTAGTTTTTATTACTTACATTTAAAATCCTTTCGTTTTACTTACTGAAAAAACTACGTGCCACAAGATTATCGCTATTTCGTGAGTAATAAGAACGACAGTAACAATTAACGCCTTTGGATACTTGAGACAAAAACTTTGTACGCATATTCTACGGGTATTTTTCCGTATATAATCAATCGGTCGAGTACAAACGCGTGTGCCTTTAGCTGCATTTTGTGTTAAAATGCCGTTTCAGTTCTCCAGGAGAAATGTAGGCATTAAGGCTCAGTTTCAACCGCAATGATAAATTTTCCATTCGTGTGCCAAAACTTTATTTTCAATTAAATTACTCAGTATTTTTTCCTTTATCGTGTTCGCATTTCACAAATGTTTTCAAATGTAGTCGCCAAATTTTATCCACGCTTTATATAGTAACTGTGAAATAGCAAGAATCCATTGATAATAAAAAATTATGCTGCACTAATTACGCCATGCTTACTTTACAAAAGCTCAGAATTTGTGTTTCTTCAAGCTCATAATGTAGTATATTGGCAGAAAGAAAAAGTTGTAGTTTCAAAATAAGTGTCCCTAAGTAAACCGAAATAAGTTAGAAACCAGTAATTCAAAATGACGTGTCAGACATAGGTGTAACTATAGCATGGATGCGATCTTAGAGGTGGCAAGTATCATGTGGAATGGCGTTCCACTTTCTGGTGCAACTGAACAAGGGTTGCCGCCGGTGTCTTGAACCACGTCAGACGACGTCCACTCTAGTACTACACACGCTGAAAGGGGAAATGTACAGAGATCGTGAGGGTCAAGGGATTTGACGAATACCTTGAGGAGCGCTTTGGGTTTCTTTGATTTGTTATTATGGTGAATGACACTGGATGGAATATTTTTATCAATGAAAAGAATAACTTAGCTTTAAAGAAAGCTGAACTTTCACTTCACTTCGGTACAGGACTACGCTGAAGACCATTGTTTTCTGCAAAAGTAATCTTCGAGTTTTGAGATATATTCGAAATAACAGTTTTCTGCTTTTCTATAGGTATTACTCTTTAGGCCTATTTATGGAAGATATTACTAAAACTTACTCACACTTGTGCATCATTATTCACAGGCCATTTATTACTGGGTGACAGTGGCATGTTGCAACTGAGTTACCGTTAGTAAAATTGCTGTCTGTGTGGTAATTATAGATTCCAGGTTTCAGATATTGAGTATAACGTCCAGATCTTTTCTGTTGCTTTCTTTAAAAATAAAACGATGTTAAAATTACTGCAGGAAATAATTTCTATGTTAGCTATGGAAACAGCTTTAAGGATACTTTCAAGAAATTACAGGAATTTACAACAGTTGCCATAAGGTACTGTATACGTTATATTATGAGNGCTTTAAGGATACTTTCAAGAAATTACAGGAATTTACAACAGTTGCCATAAGGTACTGTATACGTTATATTATGAGGTTCACCATTTGTTTGTCCTTATCAGTTGCTTAGCATACATACCTGCAGTCAAAAAGTTGGTCTTCGCATAACGAATTAAAAGAATTTATATAACTTATATTATTTTTAATAAAATACAGGTACCTACCCAAGGCACTTGTGCAACAGCAACTGAAACAGAGGGAATACGGGTTTTTTAATTTTTGAAGGGGTTGCAAACACTGTTATATCAACGCTTCCCAAGGTTAAATTTTGTTGCAGTTAATAAATAGTTTGTTCTGCACACTACCACATACTGTAGACTGACTAGTCCAAAAGCCATTTCGTGTTAAAGGCCAAATTTGTTTATTGGAAAATATATTTATAGGTCATCACAATAATGTTGTAGGAGTTACAGTATAATTGTTCACTTCCAATATGATTCTTAGTTGATGGTAATAGTCGTGCTGACGACGACAAAATATTTTGCTGCGACCACAAAATGAGTGACGTCCACTACGCATGCGCGTAGAATGACAAGAAAGCGAGAAGTAGGAAGCCATATTGCATGTGGTCATTATGCTTTGTTCTTGGGCTGGTGTAATGGACAAATTCGCAACAGAAACAAGCAAATATCATAAAATGTAATGTTCTACAACCACAATACAGACGTGTAGTTTGCTCATCCGTAGCTGTAAAACGTCAGCGATGATATTTCGCACAAAACAAGGTCGATGAAATTGTTATTATTTACCACGAATACAGTTTATCCAACGTGTCGAAGTGGCAGATGAGTGGTGCACTAGCCTCATAGCTCAGGGGCAGAGAGACCTACTTGTAGTCGGAGGGTNCGTGTCGAAGTGGCAGATGAGTGGTGCACTAGCCTCATAGCTCAGGGGCAGAGAGACCTACTTGTAGTCGGAGGGTCGGGAGTTCACGGCCCGGCCCCGGTTCCTCCGCGGCAGATTATCAGTTCGCATGTCGCGCGCATGCGTACTGTCAATATGTCATCAAGTCGGTCTACATAAACTCGTTCCACGGAAAAATACACTCAGGCTGCCAAACGTCTCTCACGCTATGTCCAACAGCAAATTTATTGCTCAATGAACTCAATAACGTAAACTTAAAAAAAAAGTTATTAGGGCACATACTTTGGTTACGTAAAGTTCTCGGTTTATATTCCGCACAACGGGACAGTTTTTTTTAAATTACTTATTAATGCACAAGATAAAAACAAAAATCGTATTGACAAAATAGTTTTGTTGTTGCCACAAAATCGCGTTGACAAAAAAATTTCTTTGCTTCCACAAAATCTTATATAATGTCCATATTGACAAAAGATTTTGGTAGTCACCAACATAATTTTGTTGGTTACCACAAAACTGTTTTTCCAGTGTACAACTAAAAATCTTAAGCCGCTCATCGGAGGATCCAGTGAAATGAGTTTCTATCAAGCATAATGTGTTTACAGCCAGACTGCGCTAGACAATTGATCCAAGCATATGTAAAGATAATGTTCTGATGAAGCAGATGTAAATAATATACATTAATTTCTGTAGTTTTTTTATTATTTGAAAAAATTTCAAATTTATCTGTATTTGGACGTGTAAATGGAACTTCTTTATTCCACAAACTTGGTCTTAAGGGTGTGGATTCTTTCAGCTTTAAAAAATTTCTTTGGTTTTCAACCATTTCCTGGATTGTCTGCATAGAGTCATGGTTGGCAAGAGTCTCGCTGGCAGTGAGAACAGCAATTTTCCTTTTGCCAGTGCAATTGAAGTGTAGACCATATCTCGTATGGCCAGCCCTGGTTATCTCTTCTAATCCAATCGCGCCAATGTGGCGGAATCTACCGGACCGCACACAGCTCCACGGTGCGCCACTAACACCCTACACCTTCCTGCGGAACTTCTATCTGCATTCAGAAAACCAGTTATTCCTCCGAAGTCAAACGAGTTCACTCCTTGTTCCTGGCTGCCGTTGGGTAGTTGTAAATTGGCTGATAATTTTGCAGTTAACTAGATACAGCGTACTTATTTACATTCCCACATTAGATATATTGAGTATTAATTCCCCGAATAAAGTAACTTTTTACTTCATAACACAATTTTCCATGCACCCATTTGTATTTCTATAAAAACATTTTGATTCGCGGACCAACACACGCCGGCGTGACTGGTGGTCCTAGCGACGTCGCTGGTGTCTTCTACAATCGGATATTTCTCGTTCCTGCATTAGCATTCCCCCACAAACAGCAACCTGATCTCATTTACAAACATCTTCAGTTAAACCACTAGCATTATCTGCATTACTGCCNCTCCCCCACAAACAGCAACCTGATCTCATTTACAAACATCTTCAGTTAAACCACTAGCATTATCTGCATTACTGCCAGGGCCGGCACTATAATTGCATAGCGTAAAATCGTCGTATACCTCACGCAGTTTGTCTTTGATGTGCTCTCCTAGACCTATTTTTTGAATGAATCACATCATTCGGGTCCGGATTCAATCATAACTCTGAGCTCTTAATTAAATTGTCGGTTGCCCTCTTGTCGTTCCAAATGCAGTTAAAGTCATTCTCACATTTTCTTCAAGATGTTTCAGTTTGATTATACAATGCCAACATAACAGTACATTGCACTAACTGGGACGAGAGGAGAAGGTTTGTTGAACTGGAACACACAATAAAGAAACAATTTAATATCATATTTTATGCCCTGTAATACTATTTTCACATAAGAAAATAGTTACGTAATGTTCCGTTTGGTTAGGTTATGTTACAATAGGTTATAATATCTTAGGTTACATCAAATGTATTATTTTTTTCTTGGAAATAAAATATTTCGTTATTAAAAAGAACTCTGTAATTATTTTGAAAGTTACAGGACGTAGAACTGACCTTGTACTTGATATATTAATAAGTGATTAAATATTCACTTCACTCGGTTTGTCTCAAGTGCGCCAAAGCGTTAGTAGAAGCAAATTTCAACTAATATTTGCAGCAGCCAACGTAAATATTTGGATACAAAAACCGCTAACATCTTTTGATTGTATGCAGCATCGTGCATCAGTCCCTGAGCCAGTCAAGCTGGAGAGCCAACAGACGACAGCTGGACAGCAATGAAATGCTGCGTCGCCTCTCCGTGCATGATACTGAACTGAGCTTGAAACCTTTGACTTTCAGCGTGTGGTCAAAGTTTCTAGCAGTGATCCTTCAAAAGATTAGAGAGATAGATGGATAATGCTTAACGTCTCGTCAACAGAGAAGTCATTAGAGACGTATCAAGTTCTTGAGGTAATCCGAAACTGGAAAGGAATCAACCATGGACTGTAATACAGAACCATCTCAACATTCACCTGAAAGGATTTCGGAAGATCATGGAAAATAGATTCGCTATCCAGACAGGGAATCAAACCCGGTTCTTACAGATGTAAGTCCAGTGGTTTACCACTGCGCCACGTGGTTCGGTATAAAATAAGTGAAAAGTATACTTCAGTCAGACTCAATACCCTCTACACGGTCCGATGAAGTTAGAGGCCACGGTGATGAGCAAACTCCGCAGATGTTCGTTCGTCGTGTTTTTAAACAAAGGAATCTGAAATTATCGTGTAGGTATGCCCATCCCAAAATATGTTAACTTATAGTCTGTGTGCCTTGCAGGAAAAAATTTTCGAAAACCATGTTATATGTAATTCTTCTAAAACATAAATTATTAACATATATAAATTTATTAAGATCATTATAAAGTACCACGTTTCAGCACAGTTCAAGCATGTCAGGCGAGCGCCAAACATGTATTCGATTTACTATATTTATTCCATGACGTCACAAGAAGACACGTTGATATACGGTAAGTGAAGCCAGTTTAGCAGGTCTAGTTGACCAACTCTTGGTTTCTCATTTATCCCCTACCTTCCGTCGTGCGAGAACAGGATGCGAACCAGTTTGAATCTGAATACATAACTGGTTTTCTGGATGCAGATAGTAGGTTGCATCCTGCAGAAACATGCAACGATATAACTGAGATGGTCCGTGTTATCGATCGAGATGTTCAAGAAGTTTTAGAGAACATATTATAGAGCAGTGACATAAAGCGAAGTATGTAACTGTCGTGACTGTCTCGTAATAGTAATGACTCAGCATTTTCCCTTCAAATTCTTGTCGTTTTACTGAGTGCTTCAGAGCATATCAAAAATTGGCTTCTAATGGGATTTACTAAAAAAAATTATCAATTAACAAAGCGTGAGGAATTTCTTCTTATATTTTAGTTGTAGAGGTAACGTATTAATTCCATTTGAGTCAGTACTGAAAAATGCTATTGCACACTGACAAATAATTATTTCCTTTCCATCCACCTACAACATCGTGTGTAAGATCGGATTAGTGTGTCCAAATGAATGGAACCTATAGAGTACGGGCACAATTCTTGTTTGAATACGAATAGGCCTGTCTATCGAAACTCTCAGAGCTTGTCCGGTTGTTCTAGTTTGTTGATAGGATACGTTACAGTATAATACGTTGCCTGGTTCCCTGACATTCAATAAGATATTACACTGGCGACAATAATACATCCATAATATTATTCCTCTTAATACGTTGACATTGGCGTGGCTGAAACTCAGAAACCAAGATCCTGCATTCAAACATGTTTTTTTTTTACTAATTGCTTATAAATACTCTACTTCTTAACAGGAGACTGATATGAAAACAGATAACATAATAAGCCTACCAAACTTATTTCTGTAACAGACACACAAAACCATCGTTTACCCCTCATCTGAACATGAAACCTTCTGGTGTGATTATGCCTAAACAAATAACGGCCACAGAAAACACTTGTAGCTAGAGAAACTGATTGTTTTCATTGCATATGAAAGGATACAATCCCTCAACCATATATGTTATAATTTGTACTGAGTACGCTTAATAATACTTTTATGAATACACAAAATATATTTTTGATTATAACATATTTTCATTTTTGTCGCTGCTTGCTTTCATGAAACACAATTTCTCTATTTCAAGAAGGAGAATAATAATATAATAATATTATTTTTCACATTTTAATGTACCAGGTTTTATGTAGCAAAGAGCAGGAGCTCTTATAATTTACCAGTTAAATTTAAGAAATAAATAGTATTATACCATATGAAGTTGATGTTTTTCACTAAACGTAAAAGTGAATCATGGTTTGGAAAATCTTTCCCAAAGTCTTCGCTTCATTCCGGCGGTGGGAAGACTGAGTCGTTGACACTCTTTGAGTAAGCAACTTCTAGTTGCATTCAGAAAACCAGTTATTCCTCGGAAGTCAAACGAGTTCACTCCTTGTTCCTGGCTGCCGTTGGGTAGTGGTAAATTGGCTGATAAGATTGCAGTTAACTAGATACAGCGTACTTATTGCCATTTACGCATTATAGATATTGAGTATTAATTCCCCAAATAAAGTTTATATTTACTTCATAAGACAATTTTCCATGCGCCCATTTGCATTTCTATAAAAACATTTTGATTTCGAAAAGTAAATCCATGTTCGTTTATCGCCGATNTTCATAAGACAATTTTCCATGCGCCCATTTGCATTTCTATAAAAACATTTTGATTTCGAAAAGTAAATCCATGTTCGTTTATCGCCGATTCCAAAAATGTAAATTTTTGATAGAAATAATAGTGAAATGCGATTTTACAAAACAGTAAACTTTCTTTCTAACATCAGCCTACTGCATTTAGTGCAGCTGCCACAGTCACTGAGCCTGTAGGCGTGTCAGCTAAACATTTATGGACACTGAAATTATTCATTTCACTTTTTTTTTTTTTTNTTTTTTTTTTTTTTTTTTTTAATGCTTATATGTGTAAAGATGAACATATCTAGAAAAAATTGAATTTTCAGATAATTTCACAGTTTCACTTGACCTACGCATGAATAAGAGACGAGGCCCACGTCAATGTTAATTTTACAAATGGTGGAAGAATACACGTGGTGCATACAAGTAGATTCTAAGCAGGGCTTTCAAAAGTGCTCAGTTTTCCATGAACAGCCTGTAGTGCTGTCAGAAGATAGCAATGTAGAATGTTGCATACTGATGACGTATCTCTAGGCATGGTTTAACATCATGGCAGTCTGGAAGATAGTAGGTGAGCATAGCAATCTCTGCCTCACTAGTGGCTAATATGCCCTTCTACTGGCACGATGGGTTGGAGCAAGGAGCATGGAAGAAGAAAAAATTGACACTCCCAGATTAGACGTCTTGTCTTATTTACTGGCCAGATTTAGGGCCNAAGGAGCATGGAAGAAGAAAAAATTGACACTCCCAGATTAGACGTCTTGTCTTATTTACTGGCCAGATTTAGGGCCGCTATCTATTGCTTGTTTGCAACCACATAGCATGAACTCTTTCTTTCACAATTTACCTATTTTTTATAACATGTTCAATCAAAAAGAACCGTTTGTAAGAAAACGTTATGGACTCATTGGTGTCTATTGCGTTTTTACTTTGTTTCTAAACACTTTTTTTTCTGTAGGAAATTGCTTTTGTCCCTGTAGCACTACTTCGTTTGCTAGAAACCTAATATATACTGACACAAGATATGTAAATTAATTACATATTTTGTGCAACAAGAAACAAACTTAATGTTTGTGAAAGCAATAAACAAAGATTAGAGAAATCAGCAGTTGGTAGAGGTTCTTGTGGGAGCGGCAAAATGTTTCGTAATGAATTTTGGGTAAGAATTTTCCTGAAGACGCACTCAAAATCTTATTACACGCATACTTTCGTAAACACGAATATTCATACAGTTTACATAAAAATTGTGTGTTTGCTGCTCAGCAAACGTTCTTAAAAACTGTTAATAAACCTTTCATAACTAATTATAAACAGTGCGAACTAACAGTGTCTAAAGCATTAAATGGTATACTAACAGAATTTACCTTCATGCAAGTTCAAATAACAGGAATGCCACCAAAACATATCGATTATGATACAATGCTTCATAAACTGATAAATATTACCATATTATTTTCTCGATAATATTAGCTCCTATAAGTTGAGTCAGTATTATTGCAATAATAATAATATCGTGTGCTTGAAAATATATTATATTTTATACATTATAGTTGTGTATGTTACTCTGAAGTTAATATACATATCATCGTAAGTGCTCAATAAAAACACTGTATACTTTATCTAACGTAACCTGAGGAGCCATTTTATATGGTCGCCTTTGGCCACTGTTAGTGATACGTTTTCCAATGAATGCACAGGGATACGTTTGAGATATCTTGCCACTCCGAGAGCTACTTGGCTCTGCGGAGATCCCAGGAGACACTACCCAGGAAAATAACACTATAACACAGCTTTGTTATACTAGGAATTTACATCTTGTTTCCTAATTTCCGTGGCCTGCATAATCACTTGATTTGACGCGCATTGAACATTCGGGGGATTAGATCGTATGCCAGTTTCATCCACATGGAAGTGTATCAGATTTGTCGTGCAATTGGTAGAAATTGTGAACAAATGTGCCGCATGATAACATACGGAGTTCGTTTGAATCCATGCTCGATCGACTAGCCGCACTGATCTAGGAACTAGGCGGTCTGACGAAGTTCAAAATTGGCCTTCTTCTCTGTCGCAGATGGACGGAACATTGTCATAATGCAAAGATTTAATCTCTTATTTCTTTCGTATTCACCAGCATAGTNTATTTCGTATTCGCCAGCATAGTAAAAAGAAACGTTTATATCCAGCTGTTAACCTATAATACGCAATTTTTTGTCACTGAGTGTAATTTTATAACACTTTGTTACGTTACATAATAGGCAATCTTTTAAATAAGATATTTAAGAAGTACTATTTTTCTAATATCTCAGACGAAAAGAAGAGCGGCTTAATAATACATTGTTCCCCGATTTAGTTAGTGTGTATATATTCATATGTAAACATATATGTGTATGTAACTTCAACTACGTAATAATGATGATAATGGCGTAATCCACCATGTCAGGAGTTTTGCACTCCACGAGTAATGTTCTTCCGAGGTGGGAACACAAGTATCAGTATTTTCTGAACGGTGACACTGAATTTAGACTGTAATATGTAGTAATTGCGAAATGTAAGAGTAGTGGAACGGGAGCACCTAGGTAAACACACCAACCATCAATTACATTCGCAATGCTTCCTTGCCAGAAATAAAACTCTAGTCGCTGTACTCGCCAAGCAGACTCACATGTAAGCTGCTGTGCTTGATGAAGACGATGTTTACTAGACAAAATATTAATGTTTGCCAGTGGAAACATGTTATTTCATTTGTGATATTAATACCAAATAATTTATGACAGCGTATATATTACTGACGAATTCTACATCAGTGATTATTGAAAAAAAAATTATGGAAAGGATATTTATCAACTTCTTAGATGAAATAAACATTACTTGGGAAAGAGAAATAGTCCAATACTTGACCAAATGGTAGACGTCACTATTTAATAAAATGTAAATGTCTGAAAAATCAATGAACATCTAAAAATAAGCCCAGTTATCAACTGTCGGGAATGAAATTACTTTATAAAATTACCGAAATCGTTTATTCCGTAACTAAAATTTATACAGAAAAAATTAATTATATTGATTCTACAAGCTTTTGCAGTAGAACACAATAAAACTGTAACTAACATTTGCATGCTCTTTTCCCGATGAAATACGCATTTTTGAGGGTTCTGCTATTTATCTACGTTTCTGTCTATTTCGTGTTATTCCATTAAATACAAAAGTCACATTTGCTTTCTCTCAGAGACTTAATTTATTTGTTGATCTAGTAGAAATGTAAACACATTTTAGGAACGCACATTATTTGCTGTTGTGATATTGTTTTTGCATACCTGCAGAAAACCAAAATTAATGTAAAATATTAATAAGTGCCGACGTCATAATATTAATACAACTTTATGACATGGAGCCGCTTTCCTTACATCGCCGCAATCTTTCTAACGTAGAGTAAGGAGCAGATGTTGATTTCAAATGAAACAAAAATGCTTCAGCTATCAAATCCATAAAAAGTGGGCACCTTATATTGAAGCAAAACACTTATTTAACATATGAATTCAAAACATGAAAGACTTCTGAATATCGAATAAAAATTTTAGGTTCCTCAAAGTAAAAATTGTTTGAAACTAGCAGTACTCATGCTATCTGTCTTTCTTGATTATATAATACGCTTTCCAAGTATGAAATATTTAACAGTTGGTTGCATTTAGAAAAGGAAAATTTTAAACCAAAAACGGTCCAGGAATAAATTTATGATATGAAATTTTAAAATATTTTGCAAATTGCGTTAAAATCTTACAGCATTTTTTTTTATATGCTTCCTCCTTATTCAATTTTTATAACGATTTTCAAGTAACTTGCAAAACACTTTTTACAAATTTTATGTAACACTCTTTTGCGTAACTCCTGTTTTATAATATTACGGTCACAATATAATTTGTCAACTTAGAGTTTGGCTTCAATTTTGCACTCATTATCTTTAGTTTTTAGAATTATTCCAATATCATCTTCATCGTAAGCAATAAAACTGTATTTTCAACTCTAACCTTTTACATTTGTGTTATATGTAAAATAATTTACTTTAAAGTGAAGAGTGTTGTTTGGTTTAAGTTATAGAAATATTTTATTTATGTAACAACTTCATTTTGAAAATGTTCGTAGAAGTTCAAACGTCATTATAAATCATTATCGTGCTGTAGGCTCGACTGTTATTAAATATTTATAGATATAAAAGTAATAATATATGTAATTTAAATATAAAAAAAAATTTCGATCACCATATTTCTTTCAAAACCTAAAATGCACAACAATATTAATAAGAAATTTATATATTTATTGTATACCAATTTTATTTTTATTTATACTTTTCGACTTTAAAATATTTTTGTCCTGGTCAATGAAGTTATGGTTTAATTTCAATTCTTTATGGTTAACAGTCCGTTTGGAATAAGTTAATTTTAATTCGAGTCAAACAGTTAAATTTTATATTATAAATTTTGAAGACAATTTTGTCTTTTGAAAGCTAATTGGTGTAATATTAATTATAAATAAAATTAATCAAATCGAACAATGATAAAGATTGCTTATTGCTAATAAAATTAAAATGGATTTATATTTTTCGATTGAGTTTCGTTGAGAATCTTTGAAAATATCATTCATTTTTTAAAAATATATTAGATAAAACGCTTATTTATTGATTGGAAAGTTGTAATTGTTATTGCAGATCTTTCTGTAGGGAATACAAATACGAGAATATTATCGTCAATAATATTAGTGAAATCATCGTTAATGTCTAATTTTCCGGATAATCAAGAAATGTATCAAGAACAATTAATGAATCTGACTATAAAATGTGTGGCTAAAATTAATAATCTTAATTTCGGTTAAAAAAAATTTACAACGCCATTTCAATAAACCACGTCAAGGTTTATAAGTTCCTGAACGCCAGGTGAAAGTGCTTAGCTGTTTTAAATAAGTAGAAGTGCTGTTTTTAATTTTTTTAAAGTAGAGTATAATATGAAAAATTATTTTATAAGTGAGTTTTTTATTAACAGAATAATTAACTTAAAGATATTCCAGTTCAACGCTTTATCTTAGGACACAGAAAACAAAAAATTATTACACAAAAATTAATAAATGAAATAAATATAAAACACTAAGGATAAAAACGCAATAAATCCTGAAAGAATAACCAAGAGACAAGCAGTGATAATGGAGTATATACAAATCTGCTGTTACATATGTATATATAGTTCTTATTGTTTGTCTGTTAGTTTTTCAGTCTGGGAATTTCGTGTCGTTTTTCCTTGGGTTATTTTTCACTAGATTCTTGCTATGGAATTATTTGTACGTTATTCTCATATTTGTTGACAACAGCCCAAACTAACTCATTATTTATTTATTTTTATTGTATAATTTTTGTGTAAAAGTTTTTAACTTAAAACAAAATGTTTATTGGCTTATGTTAAAATTAATAGTTTCGTTAATTAATTAAGCCCATTGATTGAATTATTCGAAGATCGCAGATAAATCTTAATTTTTTGTTATTATAATATTGAGCTTTGCTCAATTTTCTTGATCAGAAAATAAAATATATTGTAATGTCATATGAAGGAAAACATTGATTCGGAGGGCTTAGATTATTTAATTATATTTTTTTTATGTTGCATCACTCTAAAATCTAGCAATTCAGTGGCCCAGTATGTAAGATTTTGTGCCTTGAGAAAAGTTGAATGCATTCTTGTAAATGAAATTTAAGACTGTTTAATGAATGTCAATTTTTGCTTCTTCTAGATACTAGCTTCTTGCTGCCAGTTGATATTGCAACTAACGGATAAAAACAAGAGCACTGGTTGACGTTGTAAATAAAGTTTCAGGTTCTTTGTCAGTTTTGAATAAACAAATATAAAAAGCAATTTTTTTTAGACGGTGAAATTTTAAAAGAAACTAAAGAATTTCTTCACAATATGGAAAAATATACAAACTTCACTAATGTTAATAGTAATAACAGTGATACAATAATATTTAACTTTTTTTTCGTATATATTCGACACAACGATTGGTTTACTTTATATCATTTTCTTTCCAGATTATATACTTAAACTCACAGAAAGTTCACATCCAACATGCGGAATTTCTTAACAATGGAAAATGACACAACCATATGTATAAACATCTATTTATTTACTAGTTATTCATTAAATTGAATCTCCTTGAAATTTAAATAGATGTCAGCTTTTTTCTCCGTTTGTGTATCTGTTCTACAACACGTATATTTTTAACTGCAAAACATGAGATGTTATTTATACGATATTTACATGGAATTCCGCTATATATATATATATATATATATATATATATATACACACAAACACAAACATTCTTACGTATATATGTATNATGTCCAGATTTTACAACACGCGTTTTTAAATTGATATTTAAATGCATTTGATTTAGTCAAACTCAATTAATTACAGATTATGAAAAATTTCAGCAAATATTTTAAGAGATTAAAAATGTATTAACTACTTTCTGTAGGGATAGCAGTTTTTTCGTATAACCAAAATTTTGTTTTATTTGTCTGTAACATTTTCGGTAGTTTTTCTTTGATTTAAATTCTTAGGCTTTTTAAAGCTAATACAGGAAAAAAAATGTTGTTAATGCTAAGTTTTTTTACAATAATTGTAATGATTATAATGGAATGCTAAAAAAATTGCGATATATTATTGGCGTTCAGATTAACCAATCCGTTCTTCATATTTTTAAGGACGATATGTTTTACTACTCTACTAGAAAAAATATATTTTAAAAGTGAGGTAGTAGGCCGCAATAATTTTTTGTTTGGGAAGATGAATGTAAGTCATTTTTCGTTAAAAGATAGGTAAAAATAAATATAAAATTTTTTGAAAGGGAATGTAACTTCATATGTTTGATTCAAAAAGTGTGAAGAAACCTCGAATAGGATATACACAAATTACTTTATTTTACCACACCCCAACCTTCTTCCATTTTATTAATGTAGAATCCTGTGCCCTCGTTTTAAATATTACGGGTATGAATTTTTCTGCATTCATTCTATCAATGTTTTTGTAAAATATAAGTAAAGTTTTGCTATTTGTATCTCATTCGCCACTATGTAACATTACAGTAAAGAGAACCCGTAGTTGCGGTGAGTAATTATAAGACACTTTATTTTTCGCCTCCACTATGCCGTTCTACAGACATCGTCAGAAAAGTACACACTTTCAGAAGCAGACGTTTATATGGCAACCAGCGAAGCGTAAATGCCCGCCTCAGAATTTCGGTTCGTAAGAAGAAAGAGGAAAGGTCGAGGAATATTTTGACGTGTCAAGCAAAAATATTAAAAGAAAAAAAACCTATTTTCATTCGTTAACACTAAAATTTTTAGCGATTTATTCCTCAGAATTTAAAATTATGAATGCCCATTTCCTTGTCTGTATGTTAAGGTACAAATAGTGCAAATAACCAGTAAACAGACTCTCAGAAATATTTTAAGAAAATCATTCAGAAATGTGGATTGTCATCTCCTAAATGTTTTTGCCTCAGAAAAAAATTTACTGAATTACATAATAACAAATTTCAAATGTTCTATACCGACTTAGAACGTTGTATTATATCGTAATTTAAAACTTTCTCTTTTATGTTCGAAAAATAATTTTTCTTCTGCTGGTATTAATGTTTTCTGCAGGTTTTCTAAACATAAATATTAATATTTCTACTACCACATTCAAGCGCAGTTTAGAAAAAAAAATTTTGGTTTTATTTTGGAAGGTTGCTGGAAAATAGGAAACAGTATTTTTACAAAGGAAAACATTGACAATAACAGTGTGTGTATATTCTTTCCTAATCACTGAATATCTTCCTCACGTGTTGTACTGGAAAAATAGTTTCAATTGATCCGTTAATATCATTAACAAAATTGTTAATGTTCGTATCACTATGAGGTTTTTCTTGTATTTAAATATACTCATTCGTAAATTTTAGCCAAATATGAATGGCATAGTTTTCAGGTCACAGACACAGACGTTTTGCTCCATTATACAGCAAACAATGTCAACTGTATTGGAAATTATCATTTCCCACCAATTGAAATTTAGTGCTTAATAAAGTATATTTCCTTTGCTTTTAAACACATCGTACTCGCATCCTTAAATATCAAATTGTATCCATAATCAGTATGTTAAAAGCTTGCTACAATGTTGAAGCGTTCAGTTATTAGTAAAAATGGACTAATAACTTGATTCAATACAACACTATTATTACTATGGATAATAAATCGCAAATCACTAGCCATATATATAGTCTATTCACGTCAACTTCCAACTTTTTGAAGCCCTGCTAAAGTTCTCTTTCCAGAATATTTCTCCTCCTCAAGCAAGCAAAGCTTACTAAAGTCTAGAAGATTCATCAGAAGAACAACGCACGGCATTCGTGCGCACTCAAAGTAATATTATTTTGCATAACAACTGCTTTTACTAGGCATTACCAACACATCTATTTTCTCCCTGTTTTTATTAATATTAATAATTAATAAGATATTACATATAAGTTATAGAAAATATATTCTAAATAAGATAATTTAATGTTAACACAAGTATAAAACGCTTGTGATGCATGGCATAGTAAGGAAATAACCAAATACGTCATTCATGGGGTGATTTTTTCAATGTTTGATTCAAAAAGTGTGAAGAAACCTCGAATAGGCTTTACAAAAATTACTGTATTTTTAAGGACAATAGCTGTGGATCTTACATTTGGAGGCAGTTGAATTAACACTACACGCTTATATATATTATTATAAAACGTCGTGATCTCAGTCACAACGGCGAGTTTGTCTTAGAGTAATGGCGGACGGCACGTGTCTGGGTTCGAATCCATATAAGGGCCTTCTTCTCCAAGAAGGGCGGCTCCTGAATAGCATAGCACCAGAGACTTGTAATTTTTGCATCGGGTTTTTTGGGAAATACCTGTAGCCAACTGTGCCGGTTGCGCAAAGTTAGTGATGAAGCACAATCCCGTGGTCTCCAGTGCTTTAAATGTTCTCTAGCTTTATCAAACAAGTTACACGAGGGACGGAAATTCACTATGCAGTTGTTACCAGACTGTCACCGAACAGCACATTCATCAACACGAAGAAAGCCAGGGTGACGAATAAGTACGTGCAATGAAGAAGTAATATGGACCTGAAGATAACCAAACACATCTATAGATTTACGCAGTAAATGTTAATAAAAATATGGTTTCAGTAAATAAGACAGTGAACTTAAAGAACAAACCTATGCAACTGCAAAACAAAAAAAATATTACAATGAGTTTAAATAACTTTACGAGATCAAAACCAAAACAGATGTCGACTACCAAAACCAAATATTTTTTCAAAAATTTAGTAAGATATGTGGTAGAAATCGGTAAGGCAACCGTAAATATGTTAGGGCCATACGCACAAACACAAAATAGTCTGTAAATACAACAAGTACTATTTAGGATCACGCACACGTTAATGTGGTCCCTTAAATATTTATTTCACAATACATTATAATTTAAAATGAATACCTTTGTAGTAGTCCTCGTTCCTATAATCTATTCCCAGTTCCGACACACTTTTTGATACAAACCTTTAAAAAATCACTCATGTAAAACATGTCTCGTTGTTTCTTAAATAAATTTTTTACCACCAGCATTTTGCATGTCCGTTGACTTTGCAGAACCATACTTAGATTTGCAGTAAATACAGGTGGCAAAAATTTCATTATAATCTATAAAAAGTATTTATTTGTTGTTTTCCAGCCCACAAATACAGTGTGTTTTTTCCCCTTGCTCCTTCGTGTTGTTTCTAGAAATATGTACTTTTTGTAACATGTTATTAATAGATACGTATTGGATAGTCCAAAAGTTGAAGTTTAGAAGGACTTAAGAAAACTGGAAGTGACGCTAGACAGACTACAATCTTCTCTAGGTCTAGGTTAACACAACAGTAAATTCGCTTCATAAATGCCTAGTTAAATATGCTCCTAGTTATGAAATAATAGCGTCAGTTTAAAAATAATTCGTGAATACACATTCACAAGAAAGTACTGTTAAGTCATCCATAAAAACATTAATGTATCTATAATGATTTATATCCAGAATAATTTTAGCCAACCGTACTCATGAAGTAAAAGCACCATAAATAAAATTACATTGTGTGTTCGTGTGGGTTAGTATATTTATTTTGCGTGCACCACAGCAAAAATCTAACGCAACAACGAATCAGTCGTTATCATCTTTATGAGTAATGAAATATTTAACTTAATAAAGAGTTGTCCCTTATTGAAGCCTAATACGTTAACTGAGGTCTACATGTTTCTGGTAGACAACATTGGAAAAATAACAACGGGCAATAATAGATGATGGTTTTTACCAACTCTGTAAGTATGTGTGTTACTTGACTGATGCTTTTAATTAGCACAATTTCCTCTGCAACAGTGGAAAGTCACAATTTTAGGTCATAAAAATATCTTGGCAAAAATACATCACTCGGTTGAAGGCGTTTCCATGAAAAATATTTGTGAGTTTATATTTGTTCCACATAATGTTCAACTTATAGACATTATTAGTGATAACTCTTGGCTTGCAAAAATAATAGAGCTAATATATTTTGCGTCAATACATGCAAAATTCACAATTTTACTGTTTTAGAAATGTAAAATAATGATAAATAACTTACGCAAAGAAAGGAGATAATTCACACTGGAAGAATTTGCTAATAACTGCTTCAAGACGTCTGTAAAATAGTACAAATAAATGTTTTGCAATTTTAAGGAAATGCTGAGAATTAGGAAATTCTCATTAATTTTTTATTTGTGTTTGCTTCTGAAATTCTAAAAAATAACTTTCATTAAACATAACTTAAAATAAATTAAGAAAATACCTTTCAGTTGCCATTGTAACATTTTCTTTTGCACATTACAAAAACAGTAAAATTTGATATTTACGTATTATATTGCAAAAACCACGAGATATAAAAAATGTATTTCGGAAAAAATAGTCACATATTATGTATACAACTTGAACAGTGTGTGGTTCAATCAGAAAATTTAAAAAATTTGTGGCCAGCGCCCTTAAAATATTTTCCCGCAAAGTTAATAAAAAACATTATTTAGAATTGCCCTTTACTTCATTTGTCTATATTCACGTCCATAAACTCGTAGAATACAAATAACTTTTAAAGCGTTAATTCATGTTTCATCCGATCTTGAAACTTTATCAGCTTACTTTGTGGGGCGATTAAAAATGTTACATGGAGTTTGTAGAAATAGGAAAGCAAAGGCACTTTATTATGCTCTAAATTACGTAGTTAAGTGGAGAGATTTGGGCGGCTCTTAACATCAAGGTCTTGAGAGCCGACGAGGGTGAAATGAGGTGGGTATGGTGCAGCTCTGGAATGCAAGGGCGGGGAAACGTGAAATCCCCGAGAAAACCCTCCCACCAGCGGCATTGTTGAAAATGTGAAAATCCGGAAGATGTACCGCTGGGATTATAACCCGGTTCTAAGTTACGTATATTACAATAATTATCATATGCCTCACAGGATATTTAATATTTAGACTAGTATTTCCCAAAGTATGGGTCGCGATCCACTGGTGGGTCGCAGACTAAAATTTGGTGGGCCCAGAAATATATCATTTCATACATAAACATATGCATGAGTTATAAATGTTATAATTTAGAACCAACACACATGCAATGCAACTGCCAATCAGACGTAAAATACTACGCAGAGTACGCAGTGACAATAATTGGAGTGGACACTAAAGCTGTAATTGGAATAAATAGAAAACAAATGCGTCCTTCGGATTGAAATATTTGATTCCTTACAACCTAATAAACTAAATTAGTAATATAACACATTGTGTAAGGCTGTTTGATTGGGTATCTTTTTCATAAAAATTTTTCTTTAACACTTCAACTTTTTTAACTATTTTATTAATCCTACTACCCGTCACTTCCTTACACTACGTAAGAAATACAATGGGATCGTAATGGAACAGCGAAACGGTACGTTTTTCGCATAAGGCATTAAAGTGGGCCCTGAACTTTCACATTTTTTTTAATGGGAACTTTGGGAATCACTGATTTAGACTATACTTAACGTACGTAGGTTTATTTACTCTGTCGAGTGAGGTGCTGTAGTGGTAGAACAATGGTTTTGAATTTCGGAGGATCCTGGTTTGGTTTCCTGTCCGGTGTTGCTGGTTTTGGTTTGCCATGAGTTTCCGAAATCACGCCAGGTACAGGCCGCGATGGTTTCTTGAAACAAGGCTTGTATGATCAGTTCTCCATGCGCGCTTGTCCGAGAAACTTGCTGCGTCTCTATTGCCCTCGCTGTTGAAAAGACTTTAGGCATTTCGAGGGCCTAGGATTTTTTCTGGGTTTTAAAGATATTTCACGGTTTTGTAGTGTAATACAAGTACAAATCAGATCAAAACACCAAATTAGTTTAAAAATAACGTTCAAGTAATTTTTTTTAAGCAGTTTAAAATAATTTTAACATTAAAGTTTGTGCCAAAAAATTAAAATTTTTATACGAGCAAAATGTTTCACTTCCGCTGAAATGTGTTTTGATGTCTTAGGAACCCCACGACGATTTTTTTTTAATTCTGACGTTCTCTTCTGCTGCCATTTTTAACAGATAGCTATTTTGCATTAAAATTTTGTTGCAAAACTTTAAATTAATTTGTAGTCGAACCACGTAAAGAAATTCCAACGGAATCTAATTATCTTATTCCATTGACATAGAAAATTAATGAAATTTAGCCAGACATGCTTACTATGCCAAATTTTAAATTTGTTCATCAAAATAAATAAACGAATGATTCCTAGATAATCAATAATGAATTTTTTCTAAAGTAGGTTTTCCCGTTTTTTATACCTTAGTCAGGCTACTTTCTGATGTAATACTACGAGTTGTAAAAAAACCTCCTAAAAAAAATATTAAGGATTATTTCACTGCGAAAAATTTGGCTTGTGTGTTTATGTGCGTGTGTGTGCGTGTGTGTACGTGTTTTCGCATGCACGCGTGTGCTTGAACTAGCTGCTGGCTTTACCCTGTTTCCCAATATTATACAGTTATTGCTGAAATGTTTTCAATAAACTTTAGTGATGTAAATATTTTTTGGTCAAATCTGGTTGAAATGTATGTGATGTATTACACGCTGGGTATATATATAAACAGATGTATGAAGTATTAAAACATACATTTAATTACATAAATAATTAACTCACTTTCACTATAACTAATGTTTTCAACTTATTTTGCTGAAGTGCTTAGAGAATACATTTAAAACTCGTTGAATCTGTCACTTATTGCATTTTGAGTTACCGCAAACTCTCCACTACAAAACGTGTTAAAGAGTTAGTAGTTGCTCAATTTTTCATGTTACCAAAAGATTTTATTGAGGACAATTTCGCAAAACTTATTATATATTTATTCTCACAAAAATTGATTCAAAGAAAAAGTGTTAATATGCCTTTTTTTTAAAGTAAATCAAAAATTCACACGCCAAATAATTTATTAAGCAGATATGGTAGAAATTCAGAATGCGAATCGTATATTAAAATAAATATTTTTTTAAATTTGTATTTTGCAAATATTCACGAATAACGTAATACATAATGAAAAAAAGTTTTCCTCTAAGATAATAAGTTTTTACAAAAGTCAATTTTCAGCTTTACATTTTAATAATATTTGAAAAAAGAAAAAAATTAATTTCTTTCTTATCGTGTAAGTATTTTTATTTCCATAAAAATTTATTTCAAGCCAGAACTAAACTTCCAAACACAGTAAACATACAAGAAGGTGATCGATTTGGTTTACTTCCGTTAGTAAAGTTGACTAAAATTTTGTAAAATAAAAGGTATCGATTTTTAATTGTGACAAAAAGGAATTCAAAATAACAGTTCATGATTTGAACTACATACTGATACATGATTTTAAAAAAATTATAATCTCTCGTCTTTAACACTTTCTTTTAAAACTTGGCGTTTCAAATTGATTTTAATAAATCATACACTACATTTTAGTTTGGTCTAGATATGGTGACTCAAAACAGTTACGCCATAGAATACAAAATTACGGCAGATATTTTAATAAAACTTTTATTGCGAAGTGTAAAAATCTTCGATAAAATTTGAAGATTAACTGAACTCGCTAAGGAGATATGTCAAAATAAAGTAATCTTGCCAATATAACAGCTTAAGATATATGCAAAAGTATGCTAAAAAAAATCAGTAGCTACCCCTAATATTAATATTCAGTCGCATTTTCATTAAATGCAAAAATATATCAACATACATTAAAAATAAATATCAACACCAAGAATGACGTAGAAAGTGTTCATGTTGCTGATGTTAAGATGTTTTTAATTTTATAATAAGACTGTATTTTTGTTTCTTCTTCACTTAAATTTCTGAAGATAAGAAAACTTAGATAAATTTTCTTACCCGAATAGTATCCTGCTTTAAAATTCATATTATTTTTACTGATACTTTAAGCTGCCAATCACGAGTAAGGTGTGAATAACGGACAAGCATTGAACTGTCAATAAGATATGTATGCAGGTTGGTGTTTTTTAACACTTACTTGTTAATACCCAAAGCGCTATCGGTCGCTATGAGCTGGTTGTATATTAGGCTGTATTAACATAAAATTTCCCGGCTAAATTAATTATTGCCATTATCATGTCTATTTTATTTGAATGGTTAATGCAGTGGCCAGCAGCTTTAGGAAATATATTTTCGATAGTGAATCGGGAAGGCACACATGAAGGATAACGGGAAAGATGTTACCACTGAGGCAGTAGAAAAAACTTCTTGCTTGGCTGTTCCGTATGTTTGCAGAATGCGTTGTATAATGGCCTGCACAAAGTGAAGTAACAAAAAAAAAAAACACGGCGAACTAATGCATTATTTATAATTTCCAGGCAGGGTCGTGGTACACGTGCTGCAGTTCGCAGACGAGAATGATGTCAGTGCAACAGACAGTATGCGGGAGAAACTACC